>CAJHUC010001144.1:0-90544 GCA_905146915.1 Ostreobium quekettii
TTTTTAATGCATTTCATTACACTCAGGTTGCAGTGCAGGTTTCAGCTCAGGTTCCTGTTCAGGTTCCTGCAGGATTGTTTTCGTGGGCATAAACATCGAGCATTTGTGCATATTTATGCGTAGCAGTATTTAACAAAACGTTTGTGAATTGTGACCGGTGTACACAAAGACAGTAGACGCAGACTCAAGGATTCCGTAGAATGGCAGCCAGACATATTGAAGTGAGCAGCAAAAAACATTTGTTTGGCGGTGTCTTTGACCTTGCTGAGGCGAGGTGGATACCATGTTTCTCGTCCTCGAAGGGTGGGTGGAATGACCATTGTATGCAAAGTAATCATTTAACGTGAGTGTTCCAAAGAGCCATAGATACAGCCATGAAAACAGCCGCTTCTGCATTTCCACGTCTCTGCACGTAAATCCGTCAATCTTAACGTGAATGCCAAGCCTGGGTTCCTGAAAGATAAGCTTTCATGAATTTCCCACCAACGGGCTCAACCGAGTTAACTTCATTCACTAATGTGAATTCTGCCTCACCAGCACACTTTGCCGGGTCCTCTTCCTTCTTTTTCACAGGGACCGCCGCCTTCTTGGACTCCTCAGATTTCTTTTCTGAAGCTTCTGCGACTTCCCCAGTTGCCTTTTCAGAGGCTTCTACGACTTCCTCCTCCATGGCCTCGCAGGCCTCCGCCGAAGTTTCGACCTAGTTGGCCACAACGTCCTTCACTTCCGAGGGAAGGGGTGGTGGCTGATGCGAGTCACCTTTGTGCATGTCAACTAGCGACAAAGGGCGCCCAGAGCCCAAGCTGCCTCGGGAGAGCGGTGGAAAAGCTCGTGGGCGGAAAAATTCACGCAGCCAAAAGTTTCACGCAGAAATATTGTGGCACTGTGGCTCGAGGGATAAATGCGCGCAGATTTTGCCAGCACAAGTCTCTTTTGGAAAGCCTATGAAGTGGCACCTCCGAATGGGCACGACACACAATTTCAGGTTTGAGCGTTGCACAGATGCACTGTATACAATGATCCTGCCTCATCACACAAATCACTTCTGGACCAACAGCTTCAAAAGCTGAGCACCTTTCGAGAAACTAAAGAACGGCCTACAATGGGCATTTGTTTGCAATTGCCAATTTCGTCATTGGTTGGTACACTCAAAAGAACCCAAATTAAAGCATCTCAATAATGTAAAAGCGAAGTCTCGTCATCTTTATGATTAAGGAAACTAAGCATTACCTCTCAGCGATGGCTTCCACAATACAATCCCTCTTGGCATTCCGAGGGTTGAGGTATTCAGGTTCAAGTTGCAGTACAGGTAAACGGTTTGAGTTCTTGTTCAGCCTCCTGCAGGCTTGGCCTTCATAGCATAAACACTGAGATTTTGCGCGTATTTATGTGTAGCAGTAATTACACAGAAATATGAAAATGTTGACCCGGTGTACGCATAGAAGGCATGCGCAGACTCAAGGGTACCATAGAATGGCAGCAGATGTGCTAGAGTGGTCAGAAAGCGACTCTTATTTTGACAACGTCTTTGACGTCGCCGTGGCGAGGTGGGCACCACGTTGAGGGTGGTCAAGGTGTGGGAGGACTGGCCATTGTATGTGAATCCATCATGCAGCGTGGGTGTCCCAACGAGCCATAAATATGGCCGCAAGCAAGTTTTTTTTGCATTTTTACGTTTCTGCGCGTAAGCCCGTCAAGGCAAACGCGAATACCAAGCCTGTGCTCCAGAAAGATGAACTTTGCCAACTTCCCGCCCAACGGCCGTAACACGATTTATTCACTAAAGTCTATTCTGACTCACCGGCACATTTCGGCGGGTCCTCTTCCACAAGGCCCCCTTTTTCACGAGAGTCGCCGCCTCCTTGGCCTCCTTAGATTCCTTTTCTGATAGCTCTAAGACCTCCTCAGCTTTCTTAACAGAGGTCTCTACGACTTCCTCCTTTATGGCCTCGCACGCCTCTGCCGCAGCTTCAACCTATTGGGCCACAAACGCCCTTCACTTCCGTGGCTGAAGCGAATCACCTCTGTGCATGCCAACAAGCGACAGGGTGCGCCCAGAGCCTGGGTGACCGGTGGAAAACTCGCGGGAAAAAAGTTCTGCGCAGTCAAAAGTTTCTGGCAGAAAAGTTTTCGCCCAGTGGCTCCAGTGCTAAATTCACACAAATTTTGCCACCGCAAACTTCTTTTGGAGAACGGCATGAAGTGGCACAACAGAATGGGCACGATACACAATTTCAGGTTTGCGCATTGTGCAGTTGTACTGTGTACAACTTCCCGCCTTATCACACATATGCACTTCTGGACCAACAGTTTCAACGGCTCATCGCCGTTTTGAAAACGCAAAAACGGTCTGGAATGGGCACTTGTTTGTGATTGACAATTTTATCGTTGGTTGGTACAGGAGTGCGCAGGCGGGCGTCTCTACCCAGAAGAATCCAAATCAAAGCATCGCGATAGTGAAAAGACGAAATCTCGTCATCATTCTGACTAAGGCATCTATGTATTATCCCTGAAGCGAGGGCTTCCACAACACGGTCCCTCTTGGTATTCCGAAGGCTGTGATGTTGAGGTTCAGGTTCCAGTTCAGCATCCTGTCCAGTATCTTGCAAGCTTGATTTTTATAGGTCAAGCACTGGGTATTTAGGGACATTTATGCATTGTAGTATTTCCATGTAAACACGCAAACTTTGACCCAGTATACATAAAGACAGTACTGCACACGCAAGGAGTCCGGGGAGTGGCTGACAGACGCGCAAGAGTGGGGAGAAAATGAATTCTTGCTCGGCGACGTCTTTGACCTTGCTGAGGCGAGGTGGACACCACGTTGCGGGTGCTCGGAGGGTGGGAGGAATGACCATTGTATGTGAATTCATCATGTATCGTGGGTGTCCCAACGGACCATAAATATAGCCATGAAAATAGCCCTTGTTGCATTGTTGCGTTGTTGCCCGTAAATGCGGCAAGGCAGACACAAAGAACAAGCTTCAGTCCCTGAAAGATGAGCTGTCCAACTTTCCCACCGAACAGCCTTAACCTGAGTTAACTTCATTTACTAGCACTAGTTGTGCCTCACCGGAACACTTCGCCGGGTCCTCTTCCAGAAGCCCTCCTTTTTCACAGGGACCGCCTCCTCCTCCTTGGCTCCCTTGGCCTTCTCTGTGGCTTCTTCTTCCTTTTTGGCCTCGCATGCCTCCCCCGCAGCTTGAACCTTGTCGGCCACAGCGTCCTTCATTTCCGTGGGGTCGGGGGTGGTTGAAGCGAGTCACCGCAGTGCATGCTAGCAAGCGGCAGGGGGCGCCCAGAGCTCAAGCTGCCTTGGGAGAGCGGTGGAAATGCTTGCGGGCGAAAACGTTTCCACGCAGCCAAAAGTTTCGAGCGGAAAATTTTTCGCGCAGTGGCTCGAGTACCAAATGCGTGCAAATTCTGCCACCGCAAACTTCTTTGGAGAACGGCATGAAGTGGCACAGCAGAATGGCACGGTACACAATTCTAGGGTTGAGCGTTGCGCAGGTGTAGTGTATACAATGTCCCGCGTACACGCACTTCTGGACCAACAGCTCCGGAAGCTGATCGCCATATTGAAACCGAAAACGGTCTGAATAGAGCATTTTTGTCGCGATTACTATTTTTACCATTGGTTAGTACAGGAGTGCGCACACGGACGTTGGCACTCAAAAGAATCCAAAGCAAAGCAAAAACAGCGAAAGGCAAAGTCTCGTCATCTTTCTGACTAAGGCGCCTTGGCATTACCTCTGAACCGAGAACTTGCACAACAAGATCCTTATTGGTATTCCGAGGGCTGCAGTATTCAGGTTGAGGTTCCAGTTCAGGTTTCAGGACCATCCGTTTTATGCGCATTTGTAATTACACAAGAATCTGTAAATTGTGACGCAATGCACATATATGCCTTTATATAAGGCAGTACATGCACACCCAATGAGTCCGGGGAGTGCCAGCCAGACGCACTGAAGGGGCAGAAAATGATTTTTTTTATGCCGACTGGTTTGATGACCTTGCCTGGGCGAGGTGGATACCATGTTGTCAGTGCTCCAGGGGTGGGAGGACTGACCATTGTATGCGAATTAGTCATGTGCCGCGGGTGTCTCAACGAGCCACAAAAATAGCCGTGAAGATAGCCCCTTTTGCACTTTTACGTTTTTGCGCGTAAAGCATAAACGCCAACGTAAATACCGAGTCTAAGATCCTGTAAGAAAAACTTTCCCAAAATTTTCTCCCAAGTGAACTTCATTCATTAACGTCAATTTTGCCTCACCGGTACACTTTGCCGGGTCCTCTTCCAGAAGCCCTCCTTTTTCACGGGAGCTGCCGCCTCCTCCTTGAGTTCCTCGGTCTTCACTGTGGCCTTTTCCTCCACCTTTTTGGTTTCACACGCCTCCGCCGCAGCTTCAGCCTTGTCAGCAACAACGTCTTTCACTTCCGAGGGCTGAAGCGAGTCACCGATGTGCATGCCAACAAGCGACAGGGAGCGCCCAGAGCCAAAGGCATCTTGGGTGAGCGGTGGAAAATTGTGGGCGGAACTACTTTTGCGCAGTCAGAAATTTCGTGAGGAAAATTTTCGCGCAATGGCTTGAGTGCCAAATGCGTGCAAATTCTGCCACCGCAAACTTCTTTGGAGAACGGCATGAAGTGGCACAACAGAATGACACGGTACACAATTCCAGGGTTGCGCGTTGCGCAGGTGTAGTGCATACAATGTCCCGCGTACACGCACTCCTGGACCAACAGCTTGAAAAGCTCATCACCGTTTTGGAACCGGAAAAACGGTCTGAAACGGGCACTTGTTTGCGATTGCCAATTTTGTCATTGGTTGGCACAGGGGGGCGTCTGTACCCAAAAGAATCCAAAGCAAAGCATCGCAGTAGCGAAAAAGCGAAGTCCCCTCGTATCTCTGACTAAGCATCTAGGCATTACCTCTGAAAAGAGGGCTTTAACAAGACGGTTCCTTTTTGGTATTCCCAGGGCTATGATATTGAGTTTCAGGTTCCAGTTCAGGATCTTGTCCAGTTTCTTGCAGGCTTGATCTTCGTAATGCAAACACTGGGTATTTAGGCATTCTTATGCATAGTAGTATTTACACAGACAAAAGTAAATTTTGACCCAGTGTATGTACAGTACATGCACACTCAAGGAGCATGGGCAGTGGCAGCCAGACATGTAAGAGTCGCAGAAAACGGTTTTGTGTTTAGCGATGTCCTTGACCTTGCCAAGGCCAGGTGGCCACCATGTTGTGGGTGCTCGAGGTGCGGGACGACTGACCATTGTACGCGAATTTATCATGGAACGAGTATGTCCCAACAAACCATAAACATAGCCGGTGAAACAGACCCTTTTGAATTACTTCGTTTTAACACATAAACGTCGAAATAAAATTAAAGAACAAACCTGGGCTCCTGCAAGAGTAAATTTGCCAGCTTTAACCCGAGTCAATTTTCATTCAACAACGTCAATTCTGCCTCACCGACACAGTTCGCCGGTTCCTCTTCCAAATGCCTTCCCTTTTCCTGGGGGCCGCCGCCTCCTCCTTGGCTTCCTCGGCCTTCTCTGTGGCAATATCCTCCTCATTTTTGGCTTCGCTCGCCTCTGCCGCAGCTTCAACCTTGTCGGCCACAGCATCTTTCACTTCCGAGGAGGTGGTCGTGGCTGAAGCGAGTCACCGCAGTGCATGCCAACAAACGACAAGGGGAGCACAGATACCAAGGTGCCTTGGGAGACTGGCGCAAAATCTCGCTGGCGAAAAACAATTAAGGAAGCGAAAAATTTCGCGCAGAGCAACTTCTGCTCAGTCTCTCAAGCGCCAAATGCACGCAAATTTTGACAATGCGTGTCCTTTTTTAAAAACAATATGAAGTGGCACTACAGGGTGGGCACGATACACGACTTCAGGGCTGCGAGTTGCACAGGTGTAGTGCATACAATGCCCCAAATAACATCACAAATGCACATCTGACAGCCGTTTTGAAAACGGAAAAGCGGTCTGAAATAGGCATTTGTTTGCGATTGCCAATTGTTTCGTTAGCTGGTACGGGAGTGCGTTGGCGGATATTGCCACAGAAGAGAAACTAAAGCAGAGCATCGCAGCAGAGAAACAGCAAAATCTTATCATTCTTCTGACTAAGTCACCTAGGTATTGCAGCTGAAGCGAGGGCTTCCTCAACACGGTCCCTCTTGGTATTCCGAAGGCTGCGATATCCAGGATCAATTTGCAGTTCAGATTTGAGTTCAGGTTCCTATTCAGCTTCCTGCAGGATTGGTGTTTACGGCATAAACTCTGTGTATTTACGCATGTTTATGCGCAAAAAAATATTGACATAAAATACGTAAATCTTGGCCAGGCGCACACAAAGGCAGGACACGCTGACTCAATGAGTCTGGGGAGTGGTAGCCAGACGCGCAAGAGTGAGCAGAAAACGGTGTTTTGTTCGGCGGCGTCTTTGATCTCGTCGACGCGACGTGGATACCGTGTTCCGGGTGATCGAATGGTGGGAGCACTGACCATTGCATGCGAGCTCATCACGTAACGTGTGTGTCCCAACGAGCCATAAATATAGCCATAAAACAGCCGCTTTTGCATTTTTACGTTTCTGCATGTATATATGTCAACGCAAACGTTAAGACCAAGCCTGGATTCCTGGAAAGCGAGTTTTCCCAACTTCCCGGCCCAACGGCCTTAACCCGAGTTAATTTCATTCACTAAAGTCAATTATGCCTCACCGGAACACTTCGCCGGGTCCTCTTCCAAAAGCCCTCCTTTTTGGCGGGGGCCGCCGCTTCCTTGGCCTCCTCAGATTTCTTTTCTGAGGCCTCTACATGCTCAACAACTTTCTTTTCATAGGCCTCTACGACCTCCTCCTTTATGGCCTTGCACGCCTCCATTGCAGCTTCAACCTAGTCGGCCACAGCGCCTTTCACTTGCGAGGGTGCGGGCGTTGCTGAAGCGAGTCATCGCTGTGCACGCTGACACGCGACAGCGGGCGCCCAGAGCCAAGGTGTCTCGGCAGAGAGGTGAAAGAGTTTCACGCTAAAAACTTTCTGCGCAGTGGATCGAGCGCTAAATGCATGCAAATTTGGCCACCACAGACTTTGTTTGGAAACAGTATGAAGTAGCACCACAAAATATGCAGGATACACAATTTCAGGGGTGCGCGTTGTACAGGTGTAGTGCATACAAAGTCCCGCCACATCATGCAGATGCACTTACGGACCAACAGTTTTAAAAGCCCATCGCTGTTATGAAAATGCAAAAACGGACAGAAATGGGCATTTGTTTGCAATTGTCAATTTTGTCATTGGTTGGTACAGGAGTGCGCAGGCGGACGTTGCCACTCAAAAGAATCCAGGGTGAAGCATCGCGACAGTGAAAAGGCGAAGTCTCGTCGCCTTCTTACTAGGGCACTTACGCATCACCTGTGAATCGAGGGCCTCCACAATATGGTCCCTCTTGGTATTCTGAGGGCTGCGATATTAAGGTCCAGTTCCAGTTCAAGTTTCAATTCAGGTTCCTGTTCGGGTCCCTGCAGGATTGACTTTTACGTTGTAAACACTGAGTATTCATGTGTAGAATTATTCACATCAACGCTGCAAATTTTGACCCCATGTCCATAAACAAAGTACACGCAGACTGAAAGAGTCTGGGGAGTGGCAGCCGGACGCGCTGAAACTGGCAGAAAACGGCTTTTGATTTGGTGACGCCTTTGACCTTGCCGAGTGAATGTGGGCACTATTATGCGGGTGCCCAAGGGGTGGGATGACTGGCCATTGAATTCACGGATTCATCATGTAGCGAGGGCGTCCTAAAAAGCCATAAACATAGCCGCAAAATAGACCCTTTTGGGTTTGACGCTTTTGCGAGCAGAAGCGTCAACACAAGCGCAAAGGCCAGGCCCGGGTTCAGGCAAGAGGAACTTTCCCATATTTCCCACCCAGCGGCCTTGGCCAGAGTCAATTTCATTCAATAACTCCAATTCCGACTCACCGACACATTTCGCCAGGTCCTCTTCCAGAATCCCTCCTTTTTTCCGGTGGCCACAGCTTCTCCCTTGGCTTCCTCGGCCTTCTCAGTGGTTTCTCCCTCCTCCTTATTGGCCTCGCACGCATCTGCCGCAGCTTCAACCTTGTCGACCACAGCATCTTTCACTTCCGGGGGGGCGGGAGTGGCTGAAGCGAGTCAATGCTGTGCACAGGGGGCGCCCAGAGCCCAAGTTGTCTTGGGCGGTCGGTGGACAATCTCGCTGGTGGAAAATTCTGGCTGCTTGCAATTTTGCATGCAGCCAAAAGTTTCGCGCGGAAATATTTCTGCGCAGTATCGCGAGCGCCAAATGCATGAAATTTGCCCACTGCAAACTCGTTTTGGAAAACAGTTTGAAGTGGCAATACAGAATGATCACGACACGCAATCTCAGGTTTGCGCATTGCGCAAGTGTGGTGCATACAATGTCCCGTCTCATCAGAAAAATGCACTTCTGGACCAAGAGCGTCAGAAGCTGATAGCCATTATGAAAAAGGAAAAAGGCTATGAAATGGGCACTTGTTTGTAGTTGACACTTTTATCATTGGTTGTTACAGGAGTGCGCAGGCGGATGCTGCCACTGAAAAGAATCCAAAGCAGAGCAGCGTAGCAGTGAACAAGCTAAGTCTCGTCATCTTTAATAGGCAGCTAGGCATTGCCTCTGAAGCGAGGGCTTCCACAACACAGGCTATTTTGGTGTTCCGCGAGTTGCATTATTCAAGTTAAAGTTGCACTTCAGGCTTTAGTTCAGGTTCCTGCAAGCTTGGCCTTTTCGGCGTAGACATTGAGTATTTACGTGCATTTCCGTGCAAACAATTTATTTGCACAAAGAAACGTAAATATCGACCTGGTGCACAAAATGACGGGGACTCAAGGAGTGTGCAAGGTTGCAGCCAGAAGCGATATAGTGGGCAAAAAACCACCTTTTGTTCGGTGACGCCTTTGAGACGAGGTGGACGTCATGTGGTCGAGGGGTGGGACTGACCATTATATGCGAATTCGTCATGTTTTGTGGGTGCCCCAACAAGCCATAAATGAAGAATAGCCCCTTTTGTATTTTTACGTTTTTGCGCACAGAAACGTCAATGTAAACGTAAAGCCTGGGTTCCTGCAAGAGGAACTTTTCCAACTGTCCCAGCCAACGGCCTTGGCCCGAGTCAATTTCATTCAACAACGCCAATTCCGACTCACCGACACGTTTCGCCAGGTCCTCTTCCAGAATCCCTCCTTTTTTGCGGGGGCCACAGATTCCTCCTTGGATTCCTCGGCCTTCTCTGTGGTTTCTTCCTCCTCCTTATTGGCCTCGCACGCCTCCGCCGCAGCTTCAACCTTGTCGGCCACAGCGTCTCTCACTTCCGAGGGGTGGGGCGTGGCTGAAGCGAGCCACCGACGTGCATGCCAGCAAGCGACATGGAGCGCCCAGAGCCCAAGGTGTCTCGGGAGTTCGATGGACAATGTCGCTGGCGAAAAAAATTCTTCATGCAGCCAGAAATTGCACACGAAATTTTTTTTCGCACAGTTTCTTGAGCGCTAAATGCACGCAAGTTTTGCCACTGCAGATGTTTCAATGTTGGCTTTGTCATCAGCAATGCCAAGAAGGCACCATCGTCAAGCCCCTTGTATGCTAGACTTATGAGACATTCCCTGCAGAGTTCTTTGCCGCAATACACACATCTTTGTAACGACTCCAAGGTTTGCATGTTGGCGTTGCAGAACTTCCAATGCATTCTGGCTGCCTCCCTTGCCACCCACCTTGACATCCGTGCCACCGCCCCATTCAGCACTTTGAAATTGCTTCGATCCTCGTAACTGCTCCTTGAGCTCCTGGTTTTCCGCCTTCAGGCGCTCTGACGCCTCTGTCAGTCCGTTCACTCTTTCTCTGAGGTCTGACACGGTATTCTGGCTTTCGCTTCGAAGCCTCTCTGAGTATGCTGCGGTGTCACTCAGCTTTCCTTGGAGGTGTGACACAGTCTCCTGGCTCTCTCTTTGAAGTTTCTCCAACTGCCCAGCGATTTCCCTGATTCTTGCTTGGAGGCAGGAAACAGATTCATTGGCCTGCTGGTTTTCCTTTTGGAGCTTCTCTGACTGTGCTGAAATCTCCCTCAATCTCTTCTGGAGATCTGCATTGATCTGTGGGCAGACAAACGTCACCAGGACGGATGCGTTAGCAAAGCACAGAAGGTTGCGACTGTGCAGGCATGCAGCGATGGTTGCAATTAGAGTGACGCCGTGGTCGAACTTGGCAAGCATGGCCACATTCTTCGGTCAAAAGATGTTGGGCGGAACTGTGGTCAGATCTGAAAACAAGTGCCATGCTCATTCCGCGAGTGCTGCAGGATTTCAATGGCTCTATGACCAATGTTTACATTTGCTGTGCCATTTTCACGTTCACGCATCTGCCCTTTAATGGGCGTAAACAGAGAACGGCCCATTCTTATGGTCCTATTTACACACGTTTACGTTGTGTCGAAGCACCAGGCTCCGAAACGAAGTGGAAAACAATGGAAAGGCCGCAGTCCTTTCGAGCACCGGCAACACAACTCTCCCTCGGCAAGTTCAACGACGTCGTCGAAGAAGCGGTCGTCCTCAACCCACTCCAATGCGCCTGGGTGCCACCGGACTCCCTGAGCCTGTATATACTTGCCGTATGAGCTCAAAGTCCGTATTTACGCATATTTATGCAATTTTTCGCGCAAACCTACCAAAGCTATTTTGCAGCGCAATACGCATAAATGTGTGCTGTTAACACCGCAAAACCATGCCTGAAGGCTCGGTCTCTCTTTCTTTGCCCTCGTTCATGCAATGGGGTGTGTAATAGCAATATGATTTATGGCGCAGCAAAAAACTTCCTTGGTTCCCAGAATCAGGCAATGTTAGACCAGTAACATCTATTGAAAGCTGCACACCAATTCACATAAGAAACGGTATTACATGGATTTGCAAACAAATCACTAGCAGGTTTCTGTGGTGCAATGCCATCCATGTGCAACATTTCCACCTGTATCAAGGCGACCTTCTCTGCGTCATCTGATCTCGGCCCAGCTTCGCATCTCTGCAACAAGCAATTGTGCGTTGTCTCAGTGTGTTACACTCCTCAGTCAACTGCACCTCACTGATATTTTCTGTTCCAGTTGTGCTGAATAGTGGCCAGTGCTCCCCTGCGCTGGTTGGCTGAGCCTTCAAGCAAGAAACCCAGATTTTGGTGCTGGCACAGGCGTTTGTGATCAGAATTGAGAGAACTCAAGACGCCTATCACTGTTGTATGAGGAATCCTCATATAATGCTGGCTCAAATTGCCAGGTTTAACGAGCATTTGCACGTAAAACAATTGTGTGTTCTACTAACCAAAGCTACCACCATAGTGCAACAGATGCAAGAGCAACCAACTTGTGACTTTCCACAACTCCTGAATCACGCAAAGCCACTGGTTTTACTGCCATTCGAAAAAAGACCTTGCAACCAACCTCAGACGTGCTTGGGGGCCCATGCACAATCTGTATCAGACATGAGCACACTGCCTTCATGGAGGGTCGTCTATCAGCATCCGGATTGGTGCAGGCCCTCATCAATTCCATCAATGGCTCTGGGCACTCGTCCAACCCAACACAAGGGTCCCTCCACTTGCATTTCTTCCCCCTGACTTGGATCTGATTCAGCCTGGCATACGGCAAGCTCTGTGAGGCAACCTCAAACATCACAATGCCCAAGCTGAACACATCCGATTTCATGGTGTGTGGTTTACCCTCAAGGATCTCTGGCGCCATCCACAGTTCCGTACCCTGCATTGGAAGGCCAGTCAGACATTTGGTTGTCTCAGACTTGACAATTGCAAGACCGAAGTCTGCCACCTTAACCACGTAACTGTCTGGGCTGGTGCCAAACACCAAGAAGTTCAGAGACTTCACGTCCCTGTGAACGATGCCCATGCTGTGCACGTGCCTGAGACCCTCGGAGGCCTGCAGCAGGAGATCAGCTTTGCATGCCCAACTGAGAAGTCTGGTTTGAAGGCACAATCTCTGCAGGTTGCTGTTGGCCAATTCCATGACAAGGCACAAGGATCTTGTTGCTGCATAGCACACCACCACATTTTGGTGTCTCATGTTCATGCTGATTTCTGCCTCGGCCAGGAATTCTGCCACTGCATCCTGGGGAATGTTGTCTGCACGAGCTGCCAGCTTCTTCACTGCAACATCCTTGCCAGCCCATCGACATGCAAAAACTTGCGAACATCCGCCTTCATCAAGAGAGCGTCCCCAAGTGATTTCTGTTTCTTCGATCAAATGCATTCGCTGCATCCTCTGCTTGTTGTCCTCTTGCAATTCCTGCAGCTCTGCTTTTGGCACTTCTCCCTGTTCCCTGTCTCCTCCCTCAATGATGGCACAAAGATACCACTCCAGATATGCCTTGTCCATAGCAATGCTGTTGGGGTCAATGTTGGCCTTGATGTTGTTCAGTGCTGCCTCTAGTCCCACAGCATCCAGGAGGGCAGCAAACTCATGGCACAAAGCTCTGACTTCATTCACCACGCTTCCCACTTTGTAGAAATGCCGAATGTCAAACACGCTGGTGTGCTCTTGCACTAGCTGCTTCGCTCTTTCCAGGGCCTCCTTCAGGTCTTCCCACCAGCACAGGTCTTGGTCATCCACAGGCGTCTCTGTCACCTCCTCCATCAGCCTTCTTGCCGCAGTCATCTGCTCTACAAGGAACTCCAGTGCCTTGTGGTTGTACCTCACGCCAGAGGAACAAAGGTCCTCTGCTGCTGCGATGATGGCAGCATGGCCCTCAAAGAACTGTAACATCTTTCCAATCCTTCTGAGTACACCTGAGCAGCCACACAAAGAAGAAACTGTGGAAAATATTTGGTTGGCAGGGTGCCTTGGGGTGATGGTGACTGCAGTACATCACAATTCTGCAGCTCCTGAGCCTACTCTCGGTTCAGCTGTACAGCTGTCCACATGTGGACGTGTTGTTCAGATGCCCATCCTAGGTCCCATCATGAGGTCTCCAGGAATTAGCAATGGTGCACACCTTGCACAAAGAGAGGACAAATTCACACTATATGGAACGAGCAATGCCGTTCAAATACCATATACAGCTAACAACCAAGCACCAAGTACTGAAACTGATTCTGGCATCTCCTAGCAGACTTCCCTGTGTGCACCAGAAGTCAAAAGAAGACTCAATCACTCGCCCAAACTTGACTATCGAAGGCGGCAACGAGAGCGCGTGCACGACGGTTATCATGATAGCCCCTGATCAGGGGCGCTGTTAGAAAACTGCACCTTCCTGGAGCCTCCCTTCTCCTGAGCTGTGGCGTGGATGGTCGCATAAAGCGATCAAGCGCCAACGGACGACTATCGAACGCGATGACGAAAATGTTGGTGGGACGACATTCAGGGGTGCTGCAACCGGGAAGACCCTTGGGTGGGGAAGATGGTGCGAGCCGGTCCTGGCCCGTGCGTTCGATGCGTCAGTGAATCTCGGCGCACTTTCAGGAGTTTCGCATATGGATGCAGGCTGTGCGGTACAGTGAACGACCCTGACCACCGCGGACTAAACGACTCGAAAACCATCGCCCGATGGAAATTCCACTTAAAAAGACGGGCTACCGGCGCATGTCCCGCACAGTGGAGTTGCTCTCCCCGTGCCGCGGCTTGCAACTGACTCCGCCGAGCCGCACCAATTCGCATCACGGGAAAAAGATACGCAGGAAGTGTGACCGACAGCGGCCAGATTGGCAATCCACTGTCGACACCGGCGAAACGCGGAAAAGCCGCAGGTTTTAATCTCTCAACCCATCTGCGCCAGCCCTGTGGGGCGCCGCTGGACAACGGTTGTGCGCCCCGGCCGGGCCTATGGCTGAACCCATGCCTAGCTGCCTACCTGTTTCTCAGTTTGACCTCTTCCTTCTGACAGTTCGCCGATTCGATATCAAGCGCCGCCGCAGCAGCGCCCGTCGGCGGCCGAATGTGGCCGATCGGCGCCGGAGGAATGCGCTCCACGGGGCGGGGATCCCCGAGCAGAAAGGGAATAACAGTTGTTAAGGCTTTGCGCCCCTAAGGGGGCAGGTGGCGGTTGGGTGGTCTTGGTGTGGGACCGGCAAGCAGCAAGAAGCTGCTCGCGGACATAAGCTCATGCTTGTGGGCACCCGTAATCGGTTGGGAGAGGCAGTTTTGGTTGCCAAGCAGCTGCAGGCCGGATAGCAGTGCTTGAGGGGCGCGGTGGGGAAACTGGTGGGCGGGAAACTGGTGATGTGCAGATCGAGAGCGCAAATGTGGGAGAGCATCTCTGTGACGGAGGTAATGAGGGAAGTGGCGAGGAAGCATGGGGCTCAAAATGAGCATGACTTGTCACTTCAAGTGAAATTAGTGAAATTAGCCTAATGGGGTAATTGAAGAGTGGAGTGGATTGGCGAAGGGCCACTGCTGCAATTGGACAAGATCGCTTGTGGTTACCTCTACTGCCCCCGCTTGCCCCTATTGTGAAGGCAGTCACCTGTTGCCTGTGCAATGGGTTTTCGCTAATTTTAGACTACTTTTCTAGCCCACTTCCTAGGCCTGATTTTCAAATGTTCTCAGGCCGCTCTTACATCGAAAGTCCAAAACAGGCATAGTATCCACGACCAAGTGTCGGGATCGTTTATAGCTGTTTGGATGTCCTAAATACGGACCCTAGTACCAAGTAATCGCGGGGTGCCGTAAAACGTTGTAGTGCATGCACTACAAAGACCTCCGAAGACTTTCTTCGTTTGAGCCCTATGTATAGATTTCTACAAAAAAAGTCTTTGAAGGCTTTCTTGATTTGAAAATAAAGAAAAACACGGGCAACTTCCAGTGCACACCTTGGAGAAATCGGTGCAGCTGTATTCCGTGCACTCAAACTTTGGCATTCTCCTGGTGCATTTTCACTTGTCCTCCGCACGATTTATCGGGCTGCATGTTGTGGCCATGCTGGACAACGATCGGCGATGGATGCCCGGCGGTGAGGTTCAACGGCCTTTTGCAAACTGCACTTTGTATGTGCTGGCCAGTCACCTCGCCAGTTGGCAACTAGAACACAGATCGGCGGGGAAGGCGCGCTCGGGAGAAGGCCCTTAGGGGCGGGGGGAGTAGGGGGCAAATTTTTAACTGAATGCGGCAGACGTGATTATGATGCGACAGCCCGCAGGATAGGGCACTACCATTCAGTACCGCATGCTGCCCTTGACTACTACCAGTGCGTCACAATTACCCCAAAGTGCGATCATGAACTAACAAGTAGGTGTGAAGTTCAAGGAGGTTGGGATCAGCTCCCTTTGATCGCCGAGCATGGAACAATCAGATACTTCCTTCCACTGTTTTCACATGGTCATTGCACAGGTCGCACGTTCTGCGCACCCAGTTTTCTGTCTCTGGAAATAACGTCGGCCCTGCCATACAGCAAGAAGACATCCAGCGCGGTTGAGATCATTGCAATCCTCTCGCATCCACATCATATGTGGGCACGCTGACGTCCCATATTTCCGTAGATATGAATCCTGATGTCAAGCAATTGCCAGTCTTCCGATTTGCGGCCTCTCGAGGCTTTCGTGGTCCTCAATTGTCGCAAGCCAGCCGCCGCCCAGAATCGCCACCAAACCATTCAAATCCGATTAGTTGGGCGCTGGATCCGCGGGTGGATCCACATGAAGTGCGGAACACGATGTTGCAATACATCTGCCCTCAGAGACATTTGTGTGATTTGGAGCAACGCACATCTCAATTACCAACTTCTGCGGACGTCGGCAGATTTGTGCGTTTGGGGTATTCGACATAGGAGATCAGGGCATCTGGGACATTTCCTGCCGGTCTCGACCAAATCAGGCTCGATGTGTCGATGGCACCGTTGACACCTCCCAAATCCCTGCTGACAATTCTTGTAGATCACCGCCAACGCCCCTCCCTGCCTGCTCACGTCAGCGGAAAAGCCGATGCCCTCTGCTGACGTCGGCAGAGGTTGTGCCTTTTCTGACATCATTTGTCACCCAAATGCAAAGATAAATTTCATAGACAGCTCGGATATCGTGCACTGGCTGAAAACGCAGACAAGGAATGATGGGTTTGCGCGGCTGGGGAAATGGCGCCAAGTAAGTTGCCGTAATTTTACAATCATTGCCTTGGTCCAACCAATTTCCTCCACGGGAACACACCGCGGCCACATGTTCAGCCATCATTCACATAGAACCACATGCTACCCTGACCAATTTATGTACCTATCTGAACAGCTATATTTCGACCACAAAGAAACGACAGCCTGAGGCCCAGCACTGGCAGCGCGGCAAGGTCTTCATCCAAAACGTCAATTTCGGCGTTGAGTTGTTCAGAGGGCTCGTTGCACCTTCGACAGACGACTTCCGCCCCATGGTCCGTCCTGTGGTACTCGCCCACTGTACCAACGCAGATGTGGCACGACCTGCAGGCCAGAATCCCTTCATTCATCAATTTGGTGCTGACGCTTTTGGGAACCAAATTTTGAGGACAGAAGCCATAGCTGATGCCAACTTTCTGACCACATTTCTCGCCGATGTGCATGCTAGCCTTGACTTTCAGCTCCTCAATATCCCTGACCAGGGCGTTGCTGCAATTGGCGCAAACGATCGTAAACCTTCCCGTATGCGTTCTGAGATGGTCCATGTGCCTCTGACAGACAGACAACTCTTAGATCAGCTCGACTCCCAGGATCAGTCACCAACAAGGACGAGATGATACATGTATCATCTATTGTTGAGTGTACAGTCAACAGTCACCGCACAGAACGGCGTGGAGACAGCCCTGAAATCCCTACTTCACCCAACGAAACAACGTAGTGAATCGATGAGAAATCATGCAGCAGTTGTTGAATTCACTTCAACGGATGCAAGTCTCCATGATGTGCATTGAAAAGGATACTGACGCCATGAGCTGCATCATTCCGAGCAGCTCAACATCAATTTGACGAAAAGAAATTCAAGTACCTTAGTATATTATACCCTTCCGCATTGTAACATAACTTGTGGCCTTTCTTTCCCAGGAGACAATAAAAAGTGCAACGCTGTGGGAAAATAGGCAGAGCAGCTAATAAAGCAATAGCAAGCCGCCTTCAAGATGAGTTGGGTCAGCCCCAACCCGCAGTGCCGCTGATTTCCGGAAATCACGGGATCCCGTGGTGCACCTAAAAGCCGTAGGGAAATCACCCTGCCGCAGCCAAAGCGGCCCAGCTGCAACGCGAGGGTCTCTGGAATGCTCGTGGCGTCTTGCAGTCCAGATATACGACACTGCGGGCGTTCGCGTTGGTGCAAGCGGAGGAAGCAGCGAAACGCACGGTGGAACACCTGTTGGTCGCACAGTGCACGCATATAGCAGGCTGTGGACTTGTCAGCTGCACCTGAAACTTGGCTAGCAGGTTCCACAGCCTCACCTGCCCCCATGGGACATGATGCGAAGCCGAAGGAAAGCGAACAACGCTCCGCGAAGACAATGCGGAGCGAAAAATGCAACGCTAAGTCTTTCCGATCCGGGGGGGTCAATATACAACGCTACATGGAGCTTGCTTGTCTGTGAATGGACACTAACAACATTGCACGCGATGCCATGCTAGCCAGAGCATCATTATTGTCTGACGGCCCTCCGTGCTGTCGGGCTTGTGAATGCAACAGGGAAGGCGCAAAGAACTTCTTCTTTTCCATGACCGCCATCCACTAGGAAAAAAGGGCCAAATAACACTTTTGTGAACACACATAAAACATATTTCATCAAAGTTCTGCACGCTAAGAACACAAAAATAACACGAACCCATAAACTTCGTACACGTTTGAACACGTGTTGTTTTGCCCTTTTCTTCCTAGTGATCTATATGCGCTGTAGACGAGTGGCGAGCGAACAAAATGAGCTGATGAAGGACAGAAAATTGTTGCCAATTCACACATGCCCGTCATCGCCAGCAGGACGTAATGGCACCATTTCTTTTTCGCAGGCAAATACAAAACAAATGAATACGATAAGGGACAAGGTCAACGCTGTTTCCTGGCCTATCACACGCATAGCGGTAACGGGATGAAGTTTACTGGACTTGCAATCGCGATATACTCTGCATGGACCGCTGCCTCTTCAATGCTTCGAACGTGCAAGGCCAGAACATCGACAAACGGCATCGCATGAGCTCATGCAGTGAGCTTTCACCCCAGCTGACCAAAAGCAGCCACTACGTGGCAAACTGAACGTACATTAACACGCTACAAGATATCTCTCAAGTCGAAGAGATCCACGCCAAAATTACACCATAATGTGTGCCAATCAATCTTGGGCGTTTGGACAATTATCCATGGAGAACAGGGACAGAAAAACATGTCACAGAGCTCATTGCGCAGACGCGAACAGCGGGTGAAATAGCTTGCTAGGCAGCAAAGCAGAATTTTGTTGAGCTTTGACAAATGCAGCTAAAAGGATTTGCACAGCAGCCGTTCTGCATAATGCAAGGATACAGGTCCCAATTAGCGTTCTTGCTGGTTTATTGCACGGCGCTGATCATCTTTGAAAGAGGGTGATATGCAACGATGTTCAATTAAGGGCATTGATCATGCCGACAACGAATCCTGTATCCAAAGCAGCTAAACAGTGAATCATGTTTTGAGCATCAACCAGTCCTCCTTGCTTATCCTCCACTGTCCTTTATTCAACCACAACATTGCTTCACATGTGTTCAACATCAGCCACTTCCCTGCAATTTCACAATAACACGTGTTGTTCGTCTCCCGCTGAATGTAACGAAAGCCATGAAGGAGAAAATCAACAGAGTTGGGCACGAGTTGACAGGTAATTAGAGTCTGACGTTCTAACGATACTGCGACTTAACCCCCGCGGAACGGGCATGGCACATCATTCCCGTGTTGCACATGACACTGCCGCAATACATATTCCATCCCGCCGCATCGCAAATGGCACGGGAAAACGGCATCTCGTCATCTTTTTTGACAAATTCACCGAGGCATTACCATTGACGCGAGTGCTTCCACAACCAGCTGCCTCTTGCTTTTCTGAGCGCCACGATGCTCGGGTTCCTACATGAAAATGAAATCAATACAGCCTCAGTCTTAATTTGGAAAGCATCACGCTGCAAGTGCAATGCCCCATTAACAGAGACCTTGGCTGCATGAAAAATGAGTAATTCATGTCCACAACGGCGGGTTGGCGGCGTCTTTGGCGTTGCCCAGGCGAGGTGGGCACTACGTTGCGGGTGCTTGAGGGGTGGGAGGACTGACCGTTATGTGAATTCATAATGTAATGCGGGTGTCACAACGAGCCATATATAGCCGTAAAAATATCCCCTTTTGCATGTCTGCTTTTTTGCGCTTAGAATCGCAAACGCGAACGCAAAGACTAAGCCTCGGTTCCTGCAAGAAGAACTCTCCCAGCTTTCCCACCCAGCGGCCTTAACCCAAGGTAGCTCCATTAAATAATGTCAATTCTGCCTCACCGGCACATTTCGCCGGGTCCTCTTCCAGAAGCCCTCCTTTTTTGCGGGGGCCTCAGCTTCCTCCTTGGCTTCCTCGGACTTCTCTGTGGTCCCTCTCTCCTCCTTATTGGCCTCGCGTGCCTCCGCCGCAGCTACAACCTTGTCGGCCACAGCGTCTTTCACTTCCGAGGGGTTGGGCGTGGCTGAAGGGGGTCACCGCTGTGCATGCCAACAAGCGACAGGGGGCGCCCAAGGTGTCTAGGGGAAGTCGGTGGACAATCTCGCAGGCGAAAATATTTTTCATGTAACCAAAAATTTTGCGCGGGAAATTTTTTGCACAGTCTCTCGAGCGCTAAAAGCACGCAAATTTTCCCACTGCAAACCATGCTGGCCTTTCTAGCCATGCTGGTACTGTCATCAGCAATGCCAGGAAGGCATCAACGTCAGGCCCCTTGTATGCAGGTTTTGTGAGATATTCCCTGCACAGTTCTCTGCCACAATATACACATATTTGCAACGACTCCAAGGTCTGCATGTTGGCGTTGCGGAATTTCCAATGTATTCTGGCTGCCTCCCTTGCCACCCACCTTGCCATCAGTGCCACCACCCCATTCAGCACTTTGAAATTGCTTCGATCCTCGTAACTGCTCCCTGAGCTCCTGATTTTCCGCCTTCAGGCGCTCTGACGCCTCTGTCAGCCCCTTCACTCTTTCTCTGAGGACTGACACGGTCTTCTGGCTTTCGCTTCGAACCCTCTCTGAGTATGCTGCAGTGTCCCTCAACTTTCCTTGGAGGTGTGACACAGTCTCCTGGCTCTCTCTTTGAAGTTTCTCCATCTGTGCAGTGATTTCCCTTACTCTTGCTTGGAGGTGGGAAACAGATTCATTGGCCTGCTGGTTTTCCTTTTGAAGCTTCTTTGACTGTGTTGTAAGCTCCTTCAATCTTTCCTGGAGGTCTGTATTGACCTATGGGCAGAAAAATGTCGCCAGGACGGATGCGTTAGCAAAGCACATAAGGGTGCGGCAGTGCAAGCATGCAACGATGGCCGCAATTAGAGTGACGCCGTGGTCAAATTTGGCAAGTACGACCACATTGCGTTGGCCAAATGTTGTTGGGCAAGAACTATGGTCAAATCCGACAACAAATGCCATGCTCATGCCGTGAATGTTACAGGATTTCAATGGCTCTATGACCAATGTTTACATTTGCGGTAATATTTTAACTTCACGCATCTGCTCTTTAATATGCGTAAACAGAGAAAGCCCGCTCTTATGGTCCTATTTACACACGTGTACGTTGTGTTGAAGCACCCAGGCTCCGAGACGAAGTCGCAAACAATGTAAAGGCCGCAGTCCTTTCGAGCACCCGCAACACAGCTCTCCCTCGGCAAGGACAACGAATTCGTCGAACAGACAGTCGTCCTTAGCCCACTCCAATGCGCCTAGGTGCCACTGCCCGGACTCCCTGAGCCTGTATGTACTTGCCGTAAGCGCTCAGAGTCCATATTTACGCAAAGTTATGCATTTTTGTGCGCAAATATATCAAAGTTATTTTGCAGCGCAATGCGCATAAACATGTGTTGTTTACATCGCAAAATCATGCCCGAAGGCTCGGTCTCTCTTTCTTTGCCCTCGTTCATGCACTGGGCTGTTTAATGGCAATACGATTTATGACGTAGCAAACAACTTCCTTAGTTCTCACAGTCAGGCAATGTTCGAGCAGTAACATCTATTGAAAGCTGCACACCAATTCACACAAGAAACAGTATCACATCGATTTGCAAGCAAATCACTGGCAGCAATGCCATCCATGTGCAACATTTCCACCTGTATCAAGGCGACCTTCTCTGCGTCATCTGATCTCGGTCGAGCTTCACGTCTCTGCAACAAACAATTGTGCGTTGTCTCAGTGAGTTACACTCCTTAATCAACTGCACCTCACTGATATTTTTTCCAGTTGTGTTGAATGGTGGCCAGTGCTCTCGCGCGCTGGTTGGCTGAGCCTTAAAGCCAGCAACCCAAATTTTGGTGCTGGCACAGGCGTTTGTGGTCAGAGTTGAAGGAACTCAGGACGCCTATCATTGTTGTATGATGAATCCTCACAGAATGCTGACTCAAATTGCCAGGTTTGACGAGCATTTGCACGTAAAACAATTGTGTGTTCTACTAACCAAGGCCACCCACCACTGAGGCACTTGCATTCGTCACCCGCTGGCTACAAGCCAATCGGGGTGCAATGGGCAATGCCGCAGGTGACCCGAGACAATGTGGCGTTTTCATGCCACCCATAACAACCGAGAAACAACGCCAAATGCAGTCAGCCTGCAGGACTGTGAAATGCTGCTACAACGGGTGGGGCAAGGTGGTGGGATTGGGGCCTGATACAGTTGCCAGAGAGCGAGATCTGGGTGACAGAATTGAATTAGCTGGCTGCCCGTCACTAGGAAAAAACAGGTCAGATAACACAGTCCTGACACGGTCTGCTCGAAATCCAACTGTGTACTTTCGGCAAATATGGTCTCAAAAGTACACAGTTAGTACACACATTGTACCCTCAAAAACTGTGTAGGCTACACAGTTTCCCAGGATACACGAGTAAAACTGTGTCAATGTGTGTATTGACTGTGTACTTTTGGGACCACATTTGCCAAAAGTACACAGTTAGATTTTGAGCAGACCGTGTCAGGACTGTGTCATCTGGCATGTTTTTTGCTAGTGCGTTGACCAAATATTGATCGACAGAATGTTCTGCCATCATGCTTTCATTCAGAAACAACGACACTGCAGAACCGCATGTTCAGGCTGTTGGCTACAACAAGGAAAACCCCATAGTGCAAATGAAGCACTGAACACTGGACAACCTTTAGAACATTTGGTGCCAGGACAAAAACCCTGCTGGGCAGTGCCCTGCGTGCACATCAAACCATACATTCCATCTCCAATGTCCCTAACCATGTCTACAACTGTCTGTGAATACAACTGCAAGCACTACGGGCATTGTTAGCCTGATCTCACAGTAAACCGAGTGCGCCTTTTGCAGAGGTGAAGCGCTGTCGTAGCTTGCACAGTGGATAGTTCTCTGCACGGATGCTGAGCACAATGCAGTTGTGCTGTCTGCGATGCTTCCAGCAAATGCTTCTTCTCTACACTGGAGGACTGAGTGAAATACTGCTACTAGTATGTTCTGCATCTGTAGCGTCCACAGGTGGAGCATAATGCTAATGGAATGGCACCAAGTATGTGCTGCAACACTCTGAAGACTAATTTCAGGTCACTAATTCATGCCCTGCATCCTGCAATTCGGCCACAATAATCAACAAATGAACAAATGCACTTTGGGCCAATACTTGACAAATGTAACTGCATGCAATTACCAAGCAGCTGTGAGCACAACAGATGCAAGAGCAACCAACTTGTGACTTTCAACAACTCCTGGATCACGCAAAGCCACTGGTTTTACTGCCATTCGCAAAAAGACCTTGCAACCAACCTCAGACGTGCTTGGGGCCCCATGCACAATCTGTATCAGACATGAGCACACTGCCTTCATGGAGGGTCGTCTATCAGCATACGGATTGGTGCAGGCCCTCATCAATTTCATCAATGGCTCTGGGCACTCGTCCAACCCAACACAAGGGTCCCTCCACTTGCATTTCTTCCCCCTGACTTGGATCTGATTCAGCCTGGCATACGGCAAGCTCTGTGAGGCAACCTCAAACATCACAATGCCCAAGCTGAACACATCCGATTTCATGGTGTGTGGTTTACCCTCAAGGATCTCTGGCGCCATCCACAGTTCCGTACCCTGCATTGGAAGGCCAGTCAGACTTTTGGTTGCCCCAGACTTGACAATTGCAAGACCAAAGTCTGCCACCTTCACCACATAATTGTCTGAGCTGGTGCCAAACACCAAGAAGTTCAGAGACTTCACATCCCTGTGAACGATGCCCATGCTGTGCACATGCCTGAGGCCCTCGGAGGCCTGCAGCAGGAGATCAGCTTTGCATGCCCAACTGAGATTTCTGGTTTGAAGGCACAATCTCTGCAGGTTGCTGTTGGCCAGCTCCATGACAAGGCACAAGGATCTTGTTGCTGCATAGCACACCACCACATTTTGGTGTCTCATGTTCATGCCGATTTCTGCCTCGGCCAGGAATTCTGCCACTGCATCCTGGGGAATGTTGTCTGCACGAGCTGCTAGCTTCTTCACCGCCACATCCTTGCCAGCCCAACGACATGCAAAAACTTGCGAACATCCGCCTTTATCAAGAGAGCATCCCCAAGTGATTTCTGTCTCTTCGATCAAATGCATCCGCTGCATCCTCTGCTTGTTGTCCTCTTGCAATTCCTGCAGCTCTTTTGGCACTTCCTGCTGTTCCCTGACTCCTCCATCAATGATGGCACAAAGGTACCACTCTAGGTATGCCTTGTCAATAGCAATGCTGTTGGGGTCAATGCTGGCCTTGATGTCGTTGAACGCTGCCTCTAGACCCACAGCATCCAGGAGGGCAGCAAAGTCATGGCACAAAATTCTGACCTCATTCACCACGCTTCCCACTTTGTAGAAATGCCGAATGTCAAACACACTGGTGTGCTCTTGCACCAGGTGCTTCGCCCTTCTCAGGGCCTCCTTCAAGTCTTCCCACCAGCACAGGTCTTGCTCATCCACAGGCGTCTGTGTCACCTCCTCCATCAGCCTTCTTGCCGCAGTCATCTGCTCCACAAGGAACTCCAGTGTCTTGTGGTT
This sequence comes from Ostreobium quekettii, assembly GCA_905146915.1. Taxonomy (NCBI): domain Eukaryota; kingdom Viridiplantae; phylum Chlorophyta; class Ulvophyceae; order Bryopsidales; family Ostreobiaceae; genus Ostreobium; species Ostreobium quekettii. The sequence continues at coordinate 24,221 of CAJHUC010001144.1, forward strand.
GTACCTCACGCCAGAGGTACAAAGATCCTCTGCTGCTGCGATGATGGCAGCATGGCCCTCAAAGAACTGCAACATCTTTCCAATCCTTCTGTGTACACCTGAGCAGCCACACAAAGAAGAAACTGTGGAAAATATTGGGTTGGCAGGGTGCCCTGGGGTGATAGTCACTGCAGTGCATCACAATTCTGCAGCTCCTGTGCCTGCTCTTGGTTCAGCTGTGGGCGTGTTGTTCAGATGTCCATCCTAGCTCCCATCGTGAGGTCTCCAGGAATTAGCAATGAGGTTCACCATGCACAAGGAGAGGACATATTCACACTATATGGAACAAGCAATGCTGTTCGAATCCCGTATACAGCTAACAACCGAGCACCAAGCACTGAAACTGATTGTGGCATCTTCTAGCAGACTTTAGCAGCCAACATTTCTGGAATTATTTCACCGTCCCTATACCAAGGCTTGGTGTTCAGATAATCGAATGTTGCCAGTCTGCATGGGGTTAGCACATCGGCATGGCACCCCGCACATCTGCCTATGGGTGACAAGTAAGAAATCATCGCGCGGGGCAACTTTCACAGAAGATCTGATCATTAGACCTGCAGCCATTATTGAATCTTGACGATGCACTTCACAGTCCCAGTGGCTGAACACTGGACCCCTTGCGAAAAAGCTCAGCTGGCCGTCCAGCCTGAACGATCAAAGAGAGCGAAAATGACTAGTTTCTTCTCTTACGTTCAGAGACCACAGTTTGAGGCCCACTAGGCCTCTAAACCGGCGGCTTCCTGCCACACGGGCACTTGACTCCTCAGTGGCTACCCACCGACCCAAGATGACGAGGCAATGGCCGGCAGCCGGCGTTGACTCTGCACGCGTTCGGCGTCCCACGGGTGCTGATCGGCGCTGCAGACTTCCCTGTGTGCACCAGAAGCCAAAAGAAAACTAAATCGTTCGCCCAAACTTGACTATCGAAGGCGGCGACGAGAGCACGTGCACAACGGCATCATGATAGCCCCTGATAAAGGGCGCTGTGGGAAACTGCGCCTTCCTGGAGCCTCCCTTCTCCTGAGCTGTGGCGCGGATGGTGGCCGAAAGCAATCAAGCACCAACGGACAACTATCGAACGCGATGACAAAATGTTGGTGGGACGACATTCAGGGGTGCTGAGACAGGGAAGGCACTTAGGTGGGGAAGATTGTGCTAGCCGGTCCTGGCCCGTGCGTTCGATGCATGAGCGAATCTCGGCGCACCTGCACGAGGGTCGCATGTGGATGCAGGCTGTGCGGTACCAACGACCCTGACCACCGCGCACTCAAACGATTCGAAAACCATTGCCCGCTGGCGATTCCACTTAAAAAGACGGGCTGCCGGCGCATGTCCCGCACAATGGATGTGTTCCCCCCGTGCCACGACTTGCAACTGACTCCGCTGACCCCCCCCCCCCCATCCGCATCGCGGGAAAAGGATAAGCAGGAAGTGTGACCGACAGCAGCCAGATTGGCAATCCCTTGTCGACACCGGCCAATTGCGAAAAGCTGCAGGTTTCAATTTCTAAACCCATCGTCGCCAGCTCTGTGGGACGCCGCTGGACAACGGTTGTGCCGCTGGCCGGTCCTATGGCTGAACCCATGCCCAGCTGCCTAACTGTTTCTCAGTTTGACCGCTACCTGCTGACAGTTCGCCGATTCGATATCAAGCGCCGGGGCAGCAGTGGCCGCCTGCGGCCGAATGTGGCCAATCGGCGCCGGAGGAACGCGCTCCACGGGGCAGGGATCCCCGAACAGGAGGGGAATAACAGTTGTCAGGGCTTTGCCCCTTGAAGGGGCAGGTGGTCTGTGTGGGGGACCGGCAAGCAGCAAGAAACTGCTCGCGGACATAAGCTCATGCTTGTGGCCACCCGCAATCGGTTGGGAGAGGCAGTTTTGGTTGTCAAGCAGCTGCAGGCCGGATAGTAGTGCTTGAGGGGCGGGGTGGGGAAACTGGTGGGCGGGAAACTGGTGATGTGCAGATCAAGAGCGCATGCACAAAGGCGGGAGGGCATCTCTGTAACGGAGGAAATGCGGGAAGTGGCGAGGAAGCGTGGAGCTCAATGGTCATGACTTGTCACTTGAAGTGGAGTTAGTGAAATCAGCCTAATAGGCTAATTGAAGAGTGGAGTGGATTGGCGAGGGGCTGCAACTGGGCAAGATCGCTTGTGGTTACCTGTACTGCCCCGCTTGCCCCTGTTGTGAAGGCAGTCACCTGTGACCTGTGCAATGAGTTTTCGCTATTTTCAGCCTACTTTTGTAGCCCACTTCCTAAGCCTGATTTTCATATGTTCTGAGGCCGCTCTTAGATCGAAAGTCCAAAACTGGCATAGCATCCACGACCAAGTGTCGAGATCGTTTATAGCCGTTTGGATGCCCTAAATACGGACACTGGTACCAAGTAATCACGGGATGCCACTGTTGAATGGCCATACGGCAGTTTTAACACCACAGAACGTTGTATTACATGCACTACAAAGATATTCTAAGATTTTCTTCGTTTAAGCCCTATGCATAGATTTCCACCCCAAAAAAATTGGAGGTTTTCTTGATTCGAAGATAAAGAGAAGCATGGGCAACTTCCTGTGTACAGCTTGGAGAAATCGATGCAGCTGTATTCCGCATAATCAGACTTTGGCATTCTCCTGGTGCATTTCCACTTGTCCTCTCCACGATTTATCGGGCTGCATGTTGTGGCCATACTGGACAACGACCGGCGACGGATGCCCAGCGGTGAGGTTCAACGGCCTTTCGAAATCTGTGCTTTGTATGTGCTGGCCAATCACCTTGCCAGTTGGCAATTAAAACACAGATCGGCGGGGAAGGCGCGCTTGGGAGAAGAGGCGGAGGGAGAAGGGGACAAATTTTAAGCTGAATGCGGCACACGTGATTATGCTGCGACAGCCCGCAGGATAGGGCACTACCATTCAGTACCTCATGCTGCCCTTGACTACTACCAGTGCGCCACAATTACTCCAAAGTGCGAACACGAACTAAGGAGTAGGAGTGAAGTTTAAGGAGGTTGGGCTCAGCTCCGTTTCATCGCTGAGCATGGAACAATCAAATAACAGCCTTTCGTGCAAAATGTCGTTAGTGAGCCAATAACACAATTAGTGTGCAACAGCTTGATTTCCGAGCAAATTGTAAAAACTATTATGTTCAATATGTGCAATCGACCCATAATGCAATAAACATGCTCAAGATCAAAGAAAAACATGTTTTAAAGTTTCGCAACATTACCATTTCTACACTTGTGTAATATCCACTAACGACATTTTGCACGAAAGGGTGTTAAATACTTCTTTCCACTGCTTTAACATGGTCATTTCACAGGTCGCACGTTCTCCGCACCCAGTTTTCTGTCTCTGGAAACAACGTTGGCCCTACCATACAGCAAGAAGACATCCAGACTGGATGATCCAGTGCGGTTGAGGTCATTGCATTCTGTTGAAGGACCCTGTTTGTGACCGCCATGATATGGCCAGTAGGTCACGGTCCCCTTTTTCCAGCCAGGAGTCGGTCAGAACGACGGCTCAATAATTCTGTCTGGAACTCACAATCACGATGCTCAATCAGGCAGGCAGCCAACCTACAGGACTTACACAACGTCTGTACAACGCTCAACAACACCACAGAACGCTTTCACTTTGTCCACTTCCCTTTCTCACAGATCCAACTTCACCCGTCACTATACTTCACTCCCAACACCAACTCTTCACTTCGATCAGCGATTCCCAAAACGCCACACCGTCCAGCCCCGCCAGTCAACACCAACGACGGATTGCGCCTTGGCTGCAGCTCCACAGCGCTCTCTCACAGCTCTGGTTGTCGTCCGTTTGGGGCGGTTCGCGGCGCTGGCTTTGGTGCTGTCCAAACTGGCCAAAAGCCAGCCCCTATATACCCCAGTTGCTAGGCATCACAACACCCCCCTTCGGACTCTCCACATGCCACTTCCCACTGCGAATTCGCAGTGCGTTGGACCCTCTTCGCAGCGTCCTGAGTGAATTCCCAACGTTGGATTCCATCACATTATCATTCACCCACTTTGGTACCCGGTTACATCACCTTTCTCCAACCGTTTCACTAAAAAACATCACCACCCCAAGAACCAACGCACCCCCTCCTCTAAAGCCTTTGTGCATGCGTACAGGTCACTTCTCATGCATCTGATAGGGGTTACAATATCCTTTCCTTATTACCTTCACTTCCCCTTATCAAACCCGTTTTCCCCCTTTTCCTATCAATCACAAACACTCCTTGCAGTTACATTTCACGACGCTCGGCCAATCCGGGCGTCGTGCATGACTTTCCTTCCTCCGAACTGCTCGGAGCCTTCCTCCCGCGGCATTTGCCCGCTCGCGAGCTCCGCCCGCCCGCGCTCGATAAGGCGCAGCTCGGGCGCCGCTTCCTCCGGCCCCGGCGTGCTGCTCCATCCCTCCGGACCGGCCGGGGGAACGTGCATCCCCCTTTCGGGGGGGTTTCCTAGGGCCCTCCGGATGGCCATGGAGGCCCACTCTGCGGCCGACCTCGGCGCCTCCACCGCCTCCGTCCGGAGCTCAACAACGAGCTTCCTGACGGCCATCGCTAAGGCCGCTTGAGCGGCTGGGGACGATCGGCCCGCGGCCTCCGGACTGCCCGCCTCCGCCCTTTCTCGTAAGGCGCCCCCCTCATCTGCCCTTAACAACGCATCGCGCTTCCCCTCGATGCGCGCAAGGGTTCTCTTGCTCCGCGCCATCTTTCCGACCAACTTTGCCGCACTCGCACTGCTCAGCGCCTCCGCCATTCCGCCAGAACGAGCTCCATGGCTCGACACCTCCGCCTCGCCGGTCAGCTGTGCATCGGCTTCGAAAGCCATCCCCCGATGTCCGCCACGTCCGGCCACTGTCGCCCAGCACAGTCGCCGGCGGTCGCTCCTTTCCGCGCACTCGCGCCGACCAGCCGCGCACTCCTGAGCAAGTCGCGCGCGCGGGAAGCATCCAAGGCGCAAGCGGCAGCTGACTGCCCGCCGGATGTTGCGCCGCATTAACCGGGTAATCTAAATCGTTTAACGGTTTAATGAACTGGCCGCAACTCGCTACGAATTGGCACCTTAACAGCTTGTTGTCTCGGTGCATTTTGTTGAGTGCATAACCAGCGTGTTTTCAGCTTCATTTCTGGTCAGTCAGACGGTCAGAGACACACTCCATTCTCATGGAATTCATTGTGTCTTGCATTAGCTTTGTTCCGGGAACTTTAACAATTCCTCTCGCATCCGCATCATATGTGGGCATGCTAATGTCCCATCTTTCCGTAGATATGAATCCTGATGTCAAGCAATTGCCAGTCTTCCGATTTGCGGCGTCTCGAGGCTTTCGTGGTCCTCAATTGTCGCAAGCCAGCCGCCGCCCAGAATCGCCCCCAAACCATTTAAATACCAGTAGTTGGGCGCTGGATCAGCGGGCGGATCCACAGGAAGTGCGGAACACGACGTTGCAATACATCTGCTCTCAGAGACATTTGTGTGATTTAGAGCAAGGAACATCTCAATTGCCAACCTCTGCGGACGTCGGCAGAAATGTACGTTTGGGGCATCCGGCACAGGAGACAGTGGAGCATCTGGGACATTTCCTGCCGATCTCGACCAAATCGGGCCCGATGTGTCGACGGCACCGTTGACATCTCCCAAATCCCTGCTGACAATTCTAAGAATTGTCTACAAGACTTGTAGATCACCGCCAACGCCCCTCCCTGCCTGCTCACGTCAGCGGAAAAGCCGATGCCCTCTGCTGACGTCGGCAGAGGTTGCGCCTTTTCTGACGTCATTTGTCACCCAAATGCAAAGATAAATTTCATAGACAGCTCGGATATCGTGCACTGGCTGAAAACGCAGACAAGGAATGATGGGTTTGCGCGGCTGGGGAAATGGCGCCAAGTAAGTTGCCGTAATTTTACAATCATTGTCTTGGTCCAACCAATTTCCTCCACGGGAACACACCGCGGCCACATGTTCAGCCATCATTCACATAGAACCACATGCTACCCTGACCAATTTATGTACCTATCTGAACAGCTATATTTCGACCACAAAGAAACGACAGTCTGAGGCCCAGCACTGGCAGCGCGGCAAAGTCGTCATCCAAAACGTCAATTTCGGCGTTGAGTTGTTCAGAGGGCTCGTTGCACCTTCGACAGACGACTTCCGCCCCATGGTCCGTCCTGTGGTACTCGCCCACTGTACCAACGCAGATGTGGCACGACTTGCAGGCCAGAATCCCTTCATTCATCAATTTGGTGCTGACGCTTTTGGGAACCAAATTTTGAGGACAGAAGCCATAGCTGATGCCAAATTTCTGACCACATTTCTCGCCGATGTGCATGCTAGCCTTGACTTTCAGCTCCTCAATATCCCTGACCAGGGCGTTGCTGCAATTGGCGCAAACGATCTTAAACCTTCCCGTATACGTCCTGAGATGGCTCATGTGCCGCTGCCAGACAGACAACCCTTATATCAGCTCGACTCCCAAGATCAGTCACCAACAAGGACGAGATGATACAGTCAAGAAACGCTGCACAGAAGGGCGTGGAGACAGCCGTGAACTCCCTGCTTCACCCAAGAATCCACGCAAGTGAATCAATGAGAAATCATGCAACAGTTGCTGAATTCACTTCAGCGGATGCAAGTCTCCATGATGTGCATTGGAAAGGACACTGACGCCATGAGCTACATCATTCCGAGCAGTTCAACATCAATTCGACGACAAGAAAATTCAAGCACCGTAGTACGTTATACCCGTCCGCATTGTAACGTAACTTTTGGCCTTTCTTTCCCAGAGCGACAGTGAAAAGCGCGACCCTGTGAGAAAATATGCAGAGCATCCAGTAAAGCAACAGTGAGCCGCCTTCAAGACGAGTTGGGTTCGCCGCAGCCTGCAGCGCAGTTGGGTGCCGTGCTGCACCTAAAATCGCCCTGCTGCAGCGAAACCCGCTCAGCTGCAACGCGAGGGTCTCTGGACTGCTCGTGGCGTCTTGCAGTCCGGATGCACGACGCTACGGGCGCTCGCGTTGGTGCAAGCGGAGGAAGCAGCGAAACACTCGGTGGAGCACCTGTTTGGTCGACCGGTGCACGCATATAGCAGGCTGTGGACTTGTCAGCTGCACCTGAAACTTGGCTAGCAGGTTCCACAGCCTCACCTGCCCCCACGGGACATGATGCGAAGCGGAAGGAAAGCGAACAACGCTCCGCGAAGACGGTGCGGAGCGGAAAATGCAACGCTAAGTCTTTCCGATCCGGGGGGGGTCAATATACAACGCTACATGGAGCTTGCTTGTCTGTGAATGGACACTAACAACATTGCACGCGATGCCATGCTAGCCAGAGCACCATTATTGTCTGACGGCCCTCCGTGCTGTCGGGCTTGTGAATGCAACAGGGAAGGCGCAAAGAACTTCTTCTTTTCCATGACCGCCATTCGTATGCGCTGCAGACGAGTGCGAGCGAATAAAATGAGCGGACGAAGGACAGAAAATAGTCTCCATTACAGACACGCCCGCCATTGCCAGCAAGACGCAATACAAAACAAACGAATATGATAGGGGGGTCAACGCTGTTTCCTGGCCTATCACATGCATAGTGGTAAAGGGCTGAATTTTACCGAGCTTGCAATCGAGACATTCTCTGCATGGACCGCTGTCGCTTCAATGCTTCGAGCGTGCGAGGCCAATACATCGCCACTTTTCGACAGAAGGCATCGCATGAGCACATGCAGTGAGCTTCCACGCCAGCTGACTAAAAGCAGCCACTACGTGGCAAACTGAACGTACATTAACACGCTACAAGATATCTCTCGTGTCGAAGAGATCCACCCCAAAATTGCACCATAATGTTTGCCAATCAATCTTGGGCGTTTGGACAATTATCCAAGGGGAACGGGGACAGAAATACACGTCACAGAGCTCATTGCGCAGACACAAACAGCGGGTGAAACAGCCTGATAGGCAGCAAAGCAGAATTTTGTTGAGCTTTGACAAATGCAGCTAAAAGGATTTGCACAGTAGCCATTCTGCATAATGCAAGGATACAGGTCCCAATTAGAGTTCGTGCTGCTTTAGCGCACGCCCCTGATCGTCTTTGAAAGAAGATGATATGCAACTAGGTTCAATGAAGGGCATTGATTATGCTGATAACAAATCCTGAATCCAGCTAAACCAGCTAAACAGTGAATCATGTTTTGAGCATCAATCAGTCCTCCTTTTTTGTCCCCCATTGTCATTTACTCAACCACAACATTGTTGCATATGCGTTCAACATCAGCCATTTCCTTGAAATTTCACAATAACACGTGCTGTTCGTCTCCAGCTGAATGCAACGGAAGCCATGAAGGCAAAAATCAACAGAGCTGGGCACGAGTTGACAGGTAGTAAGTATCTGACGTTCTCATGATACTGCAAATTAGTCCCCGCAGAACGGGCATGGCACATGATTGCAATATTGCACATTACACTGTCGCAACACATGTTTTGTCCTGTCGCATCACAAATTGCAGGAGTAGTGCACGAGTTTCAGTAGCTTATCACCGTTTTAAATGCCAACAAAAACTGTCTAACATGGGCGTTATTTACGATTCTTAATGTTGTCATTGGGTTGTGCAGGAATGTGCAAGCAGACAGTCCCGCCCAGTTTAACCCAAAAACAGCAGCACAACCGCGGGAAAACGGCGTCACGTCATCTTTTTTACAAATTCACCGAGGCATTACCTCTGACATGAGTGCTTCCACAACCAGTTGCCTCTTGCTTTTCTGAGCGCAACGATGTTCGGGTTCCTATAAGAAAAATGAAATCACTACAGCCTCAGTCTTAATTTGGGAAACATCGCGTTGCAAGTGCATTGTCCCATTACCAGAGACTTTGGCTGCTTGGAAGATGAGTCATTCATGTCCACACCATTCACGTCATACATGTAAATAGGCAGTATCCACCCTGCAGTACTTGGCATGAAACAGAAGGGTGAGGCCCAGGGCGTTCCCTAATCAGCACCTATTTATTTGATCACACACTGCTGTGAACTGTGGACGTCCAGCATGCCACTATGAAAGCAAGCAAAAGGAGATCAGTGGTGAGGGAAACACAACTATCCATAACAAGACTTACAAGAAAACCACTGGCTGAAAGTGCATACTGCTGTCCTAACATGCTCATCGTGCCTGCATGGGTGCTGGGGATTCGCCGCTCTGCACGTCCTCCACTTTCTGTTTCCCAGTGAGTGATACAAGCCCATCCCTGGATGCCTCTGGTTCTGGTGCAAACGCCTTTGAGTCATCGCTAGTCCTTGCCCAGGCCTCCAGTGCACTACTTGCCTCAGACGTCCCTAAACTACCCGGCTGCACTTGGCAGCCATTCTGAGTGCCTGCCAACTGGTGTTCATGGTGGCTCTGGGAGGCAGCCGCAGCTGGAGCTGTCTTCAACACCAGTGCCTGTCCAGTGTGCACATTCGCTGTGCCAACAGAGCAACTGTGGCCATTGCAATTAACAGGGGCGGTCAAGGGCTGCTCTCCACCAAGGCTAGGAGGGACGCCTGGTTTGGTCAGCTGCTCACTGCCCTTCTGTCCAGATCGCGCCACAGCAGGATCTTTGCGCTTACTTGCACTCTTGCCCTCATGCACTCCTGCACTCCTGCGCTCTTGCGCATTTCTTTCAGGCGGCACGTGTGGTGCAGCGTTGGAATCATGGGGAAATGGTGGTTCCTCCCTGTGTCCAGCCCTCTTCGGAGCCCGTTGACTGGTGACGCTACGAGTGGCAGCAGGTCTGGAGGGGCCCTGTGGTGCTGGGTTGGGTTGTGTATCATAGTTTGAATCCAGGGTAGGCATGTCCATGACTACCACCCCAGTGTAGCAGCTGCACTTGGGACACAGGCATCTGTGTCCCCAACGTGGTCTGGACCGGGTGGTGAATCTGGAGCCACAATCTGGGTTTGTGCAGTGCAGCAGCACCTCCCCCTTGCTCTTCATCGCAACTGCCACCTGCAGGAGGTTGTACCTGCCAGACAGTGTTCCAGTGGCCTTTCATTTAACAGTTTTCCACACAGAAGCGAGCAAGAATTCCGGTGAAGCTATGTACTAATTAGGCACTATGCTACCATCCAAGAATGCCAGGTACCAAAGAATTGTAGCACAGCAGACAGGATCTCAACATAAGAGCAGTAGTTTGGCACAATGCTTGCTTGGTTGTATCAACACAAGGCACACTGCTGGTCTTGGCTTTGCCAGAACTGCATGGTTCACTTGCCTTTCCATATCATGCCGATTCAGCACCCTTTCCAAATCGCTTTCCTGGAAAGCACAAAATTGATCCCAAGGGTTGTCTGAAGCCTTCCACGTGCCAGTCTTTACAGGGCACTTTTTGCATGGAAGTGCCATGCACAGGGGGCACACAGATGGAAATCTCTTGTACCTGTGCATGATCAAAACCAATTTGCAGTGAGCGTGCCAGGAAGTTCATCAGTGAAGCATGCATAGCGCGGTACTAACAACAGGGTATCACCTCAAATCTGTCCTGCCAGACCCTTCCCAGATACAGACATGCACACTGTCAGCTGAATCCCTGCACATGCATCTGTACACTCACTTGATGTCATCCAGTACATGACATCTCCCGCAGTATAAGCACAGTCTGTGACTGCATGAGCTTATGATGAACAAATCTTTGTCCACATCGTAAGTCTTCTCACAAACGGAACACACAAACTTTCAAAAATCTTCATAGAGGGCGAGTTGCTGCTCCTGCGCTGAGGTCAAGCCTTTTGTCCACTCTGGGACAGTGCTAGGCTGCACATGGCTCCCTCCGGCTTCAGAAGATGGCCCAGAAACACTTGAAGATGCAGCAGCCACATCTGCAGCATCGGATTGTGAGCTGCTTCCTTCGTCCTTGGTGGGTAGGCCGGGTCGCGCACGGGGTGCGGTGGACACAAGCTGCACTGCCGGCTCATTGGGTGTTGGCGACGGCGGGTTGGATGTCGTCTCCACAGGGTGTGCCACAACACGCTCCATGGCTTCCCAAATTTGCAGCAACTGGCCCTGCTCAACAACTGACTGCCTGAGTTGGGACACAATCTCAAGGCTTCTCAGGGAATCACTCTGCAGCAGGGAATCCACGAATTGTTCTTCCTGCCTCTGGCACTGTCCGAAGGTGGGGCAGTTGGCTGGCAGCTGGTGTATCTTCCCAGTAGCCTGATCCAACAGATGGCCCTGGGTGGGAAAGACCAGCTGAACAAGCCCATTAAACAAAGTCTGTTGCACCAGGTCGAAGCTGGTTTGTGCATGGTGCCCAGCGTTCTCACCAATATTTTTCACTAGTGCCTGCACAGTGGCAATGTTCGTAGACAATTGCTTCAGAACTTCTTCTGCGCTTTCTTCAGGAGTGCCATCCTGCGTCCCTGGCAACAGTGAAATGCAGGTCGGAGCAACCAACCTCACAGATCCATGGCTCTCACATGAATGACAGACATTTTGTGCACTGAGCAACTGCATTGCGAGCAAGCTTGAGACACAGGTCACTGTGACTTGCAGCCTCTGAGCAGTGGATAGCAGCAGGGACTCACACAGGAGGGAACAAATATTTGGCTGTGCATTTGCTGCAAACAGGGATTTGTGGCAGTGGAATCGGTTTGCAATCCATTGACTGCATCGGAAAAAAGTGAAAGAAAAACACTTTCTAACCTGAATGGTGATGTTGGGCAGGAGGACGCACACAGATTGTCCAGAATGGGAATGGACAACCATTTGCAAACAACCGAATTCCATAGTGGGTCACACCAACTTAAGATTGAGAATTTATTGCACATACAGAAGTCACATAAAGTAACTTAATCCTGGATCTACTCACAGTTTGCACAGTCCTCTGTGCACCTGCAGAGTGGTCATGCAACCGCTCACTGGCTAACAATATTTCTTCAGGCGGATGAAATGCTGACAAAGTTAAAACAATCCGCGAGCACACAAGAACTTGTGTGCAGCCTGCAAGGCAGTTTGATGATGGAGCTGGAAGTGCGAGCACCAGTACTGGCAATGTTATGTGCACTGTGCAGCACTTTTATCGCACAAGAGGTCTGAGATCAAATAGACAATGTGCGTTGAGGAGACTACGGTATCGCAACCTTGCAATCCAGCCACTGTCAACAATCTCACCATCAAACAGATCAGCTGTCCCAAATAGTTCTTTCGCCATTCTTCTGCATGTCTCTGACGATTTTACAGAATGTCGTGCATATACGTTGATCTCACAGAGATTCATCATGTAGTCATTCACTCCGTCAATCTGAAGACAAAGCATAGCATGACCAATTGATTGTGCTCCCAACCTAAGGGACAAAGCACTGCCTTTGCACCTTTGCACACACTCTTCTGCAGGGCACGTGTGCAGGGCTTTGCTCACTTCTCTTCCAACCAAGACAAGCAGTTCAAGGTCCACTGAACAAACAGCTGTGCACCTTTAAGTCACCTAACACCTATTCTCTTGTAGGCACACTGCCACATTCTCAGCTTGAGAAGCAAGAATGTTTACATTTCTATGCACATTGTAATTGCCTGCCAGGTGGCAAACCAACACAGAAGAAACCATGGTGGCAAGTCGCCATTATCGTCCCTCCTACTGTTTGCTCACCACCTGACAGGCATGAGGCAGGCAGAGTTGCCCCTAGCTAATGTCAACACATACACTTTTACACAAAGCAAAACAGGTGGAGAGCAACAGGTTTCCTCCCTCACCATGGGAAAGCGTTCTTGCAGAAATCTCTGCATCTGTTGCACATTTCTGAACACAAAGCAAGACGCGCCATTGGGGCGGCCATCATTGTATCGCTCAGAATGAGAGTCAAACATGAAGATGCCACCACCTGCGAAATGACAAGCAAAGGCAAAACATGTGAGGACATGAAAACGACCAGAAGTAAGGGTTCGGTATGAAAATTTCACAGGGATCCAAGTGATCACAAGGTGATCTTTTACAAAGGTTCACAATCCAGAATGTCAACAACATATGCATATAATGGTTCCAAATCGAATCAATATTACACGCTACTATTATTATTGACACTGCCAAAATGGCACATGAATTTTGTATGATGGATCCATTAACTGGGTACTTAATTCTTCGACATCGACTCCCAAACATGCCCAGCAGTGCAACTTTCACCTTGCAACCTACGTCCGATGATGTCTGCAACAGGTTGTTCCCATGTACAGCTTCGCTCTCATTCATTTGCCCTACCAATGCTGTGTAGAGCAGTGCACAGCTTTGCATGTGGAAAATCTTTCAACCACAACTGCCAGACAAAGAAAGACCCACCAATATGGATGTGCAATGTTCCAAGGGACCAACTGAAAATCAGTGATTTGAATCAGTGATTTGTTGATTTGGTGGCATTACAGGACAAAAGCACTGGTGGTGTAAGAACGAAGTTTACACATGAAAATGTCCAACAGAATGCCATGATGATGGCTCTTCGCCTTCAAGGTTCAAGGGTAGCGTCTTGTCATGCCCCTTATGTGACCAGTGTGGTTAAAAGCTTTGAGCAACATTGTGTGCACAGCAATCAACAGGATGCACGACTTTGCACAGGTAATGCAGCTCAAGGGGAATTGTACAACCTTCTGGAATAACTCTTATGACACATGCCCAACACCTTTCCCTTCGCACATTGGCAGCAATCTGACACAGCTTGGCAAAATATTGCCAACCTTGGCAAAACAACTACATCTCACCTGCTGTAAAGCACACCGCAACAGTCATACTCCTCAATGTTAGACAAGCACCAATCGGCTCTTGAGTCACTCCAACCCAAGCAGCCAGGTCTTGCATGATGTCAAAACTGCTTGCTTCGATTTCTCTTTGTTGATACCCAAGGTAGACCATGGCACTAGCCATGGCAGGCCAGTTCTCCATCACCTGTGACACAGGCAAGTACTGACTTTCGGAATGAAACAAGCCAGACAGAAATACGCCCTTATTTGCAATGCAAGCGCAAGGGCTGTGCTTTGCCATGTCTTGGCACATGTAATCGCATGAATTGTCCACGCCATCAAGCAGGCAGTCTGGCACTCACGATGGCAGTTCCAGCGAGCCTGGACAATTGCTCCACAGGATGTCTGTTGCAATGTCCTGTTCCATATTCTGTGGTCATGCCTGGGACTTCAGGTGCTTTGCTTTTGTACAGGGGATGCCAAAGCACATCACACATGTGTCTGTGCATTTTGAGAACAGGATGTGCTACTCTGTTCTGTGCATGGACACTGGTGTTTTGTATGCATTGATTGGTCTTGTAGGACATGAAAATCACAACCAAGGAACTTTAAAGTGATTAAAGGTAAAGTCGACATTCGCGTCCCTTGCCTCATCTTTTATTGAAACTATTCAATGCAATTGGGGGCAGATGGACATTTGGAACAATGCTTGATTGTGTGGTTTTGCGGCCACCATCGTTTGCAAAGTGCAAGGGCTGTGTGTTGCCACCATGTTGACTTATGCAACAAACGGATTTCTCTCACTGTAGCCCGGAGGATAGGATGTCCCTATAAGGATACATGAAGTAGGGGAATTGCTGTGCAAAATAAATGAACATCCAAGCAGCATAAGCAAAGTGAACATGGACATTGGACACACAGCAGCCCTTTTCAAGGACGTTGAGCAGCTTTCTTGGGGATTATGAGCAGCTCTCTTGGGGATGATGAATAGCTGACGAACCCACCTCTTGGGGCATCAGATGTTCCACACCACCCTTTTCCACTTTCTGCATAACATAGTCATAGATGCCTCCACCATCACGAAGGACATTGGCGATCGCTCGCTCATCCAGTGCAGCACCTCGTTCAAGCATCCTGCAGCACGGAAAATGCGATTAAGAATGCACACCGGACGATGGTAAATGAGGCATCGTCATTACCCATATGAGGTCTCCAATTGACCAGCACCCCTTGACCAACCAATCTTCCCTTTCATGGAACTTGTTGCATGCAATAACACTCAGTTGTCATCAACACCTTCACACAGTCAAGAATGTGCTGTGCTCACACAGTACCTCCCTGTCAGGCATCAGATTTTCAGACAAGAAAACATTATCTACAACAGCTCCACACTTGTTGTTTACAGCATTTCAGAATTTGTCATATATATTTAGAAGAGCATGACCTGGGCATCACCCCAGAAGGGAACCAAACAATGGTTGTCCCTGTGCTGCAATCAATAGCCATCTAGAAGAAGATTAGCATTGAAGACTGCAGGAGTGCACCCACAAATGTGATGAGAACACCAACTAGATTGATTGTGATTAAAGGCCTTTGGGGGTGAGCGTATGCACTATTCCTTCAGTTTCAGGTGGACACTGACAGTCCCAGTTAGTGATCCGACTCCAGGTTGTGACTGCACAGCGGATTTACCAAGGCAGGACGACGACACAGTTGTTTGGTGTTGACACTCTATATTACGTGGACACCTACACAACCCTGAGTGAACTAGGTGGCTAGTTGAAGTGGGTGGCTATCTCTGTGTGCATCCCTTCCCTAGTGGTCACCAGCGCGTCAGGGCTTCTTTAACCAGTTTTACTTTATCTTTTAATTAAATCTTTTCATTAAAACATTCACTAAAGGAGCATCTGTGTCAAGAAATCCCTCCCATATAGGCTGTCACAGTACTCTGTCAGGTTTATCTGCCAGCAGCTGCCCCAGAGTGACGAAAATGGCCGAATATATTTGTTAATGGTGGCAGCTGCGCTTCTATGATTATGATTCAAGTTTGCAATATGTATCTCAACAGGTACAAGTATACATGCGAGCAAAAGAGTATGGGCATTCCCTTGACACTTACTGGCGCACAGCTACCATTGCGATTGCAGTGCATGCAGATGGACTCGATTGCGTGTACTGTGGCATGAAACAAACAAGAGGTCAGTCTGAAAGTGGCATCTACTGCAACAAAAAAGGGTATTGATTACTCCAATTTGGGGATAGATTTCTGCACAATGCTTTCACGATGTAATCAAGACAATCACGCCATGGCCATGGGCAACCTCAACCAGAATATCAGTTTCCACTCCCTCGTATGCATGAGTAGCACGAATACTCTGGAAAAACAAGGCGTTCTTCTAACGTTCACACAGCCAATGGGACTGTGCATTGCCCGAAGGGTATAGGTTACCTTACAACTGCTAACTCTACCTTTTGGCAAGTGTGCCATTCTCATGCCTAGTTGGACCCCATGCTCTTGGCAAGTGCGCAGGCACCAACAGTGTCTGGAAGCACTGTTGCCTTGAGAGGCAGAAATATCTGGACTATGGTGGACTACGGACAGTGGGTTTGACTGCAGCACATCACAGAATGACATTTTCCTCGTTTTGAGCTGAAACACGATTTACCGCTATGATAGATAACATATCCAAACACAAAGGCAAAGGTGACATCAAAACAAAATCGAAGCAATATCGCAGCCCCATATCTTGTGTGTGTGCAAATCTGCACAGATGCGTGCATACAAGGGCTGCCTTGTCAAAGACATGCAATCAATTCCAGCCCAGCCCTGGGGTTCATCAGATGCATGCATGCCAACACGAGATGGCATGCAAAGCTGGAAAAAGATACCTCGCTCAGCCGCAAAGAGTGTCCAAATAGTTTAGAGCATTGTAGAGTGGACTGTCATTGTTGTTGCAGGAATTCTGCACCATCATCTACAATATGGACAAGAAGCACACCAAATGTCTCATTACGGGGAATGGGGAATGGTGCAACAAGGGATATGCAACATTTCGCTTCCTGCTCAAACGATTACCGATGATGGAAAACAGTGTGAAGGGCTTGCAGAGGGTGCACATGTACAGTGTGAAAGTGGTGCACACCGCATGCCCTTTTGGATGGGTGTGAGGCTTCCTGAACGATGAGCGTGCTCACTCGGGAGTGCTGCTTCACCACACTGGTCCAGTTTTGACAAAGCACTGCCCTTGTGAGTACACAGCATAAGCGCTGGAACTCTTTGACAGTGCTGCACCTTTGACTAACACATCGTTGTCCTGCTGTACCTGTCCTTCCCCTGTGAAGGAATGAATGTGTATCCCGCATCCAGGATCACCTGGAGTGGGCTTGAGGATATTGACAGCAGCTTTCTTCGTTTCTGGTTGTTTTTCTATTATAAAATATTGCATAATGCTCAAGGTTTCAGGTCCAGCTCCCATCCAAAACCAAACAGCTGTGGCCTTGTGCTAGAGAATAAGGCAGTGCAGTCAGTTGTGCAGCCACCACAGGTGTTCATATCCAGATGAACACTCAGTCTCAAAGCAACGAGGTTGAGCACACCAACAGGGCATGCAAGGGTTCAGAGCTTAGGAATGCACTTTGGAAGAATGCATATTACGGCAGCATCATGTGTTTCAAACACAAGTTCAGTATTTGATCTCAATGCAATTTTCTGGTTGCCGCCACAGATGCCAAAAGAAGCCTGTGTTCTATATGACTGGTACAAACAGATAACCCAAGCTGAAAGCTTTGCAATTCATGAGCAGGCACCTGCAAGGAGATTCAGTGCAATAGTGGATACACATTATTCAAGGCTCTAAGAGCATCTTTATCGGTCGGTGCTATTGCACCGGCGGAGTTATCCAGGAACGGTTCTCATTGGCTGCCGCTGCACCTTACTAAGGCGGCATTTGCCGAATAGCGCCGGTGCTACTGCTCCCCTGGGGGCATCCGCAATGGTGGGTGCTATGCCTACACTGAATAGCGTCACGGCAGCACTACAACGTTCTGCGCGAATAGCACCGGTGCTATTCTGGGGAGCTATTCGGTCTCGAGCGGAGCTATTCGGGGCCAAAATAGCGCCGCTGGGCGCCGAATAGCTCCGGGGGAGCTATCGGGGAGTTATTGGTCCCCAACCGTTAATGATGGTTTTTTACACGTGCGGAGCTATTCGGATAGCCGAATAGCTCCGCCGGAACAATAGCACCGACCGATAAAGATGCTCTAACCACACCATCCAACAAGACGAAAGATTATGCACGGAACACTAAAACCCACAATCTCCCCTGTGGCCTAAACATGTGAACAGGTAGAATACAGAACAAACCTTTCACAAACCACCAAATTTGTGAAATGTATGCTGTGACGGGATCTGTCACACACCTGACTCGCTTCATTTGCGAATCTTGACACAAAGGGGCAGTTCCAGCACTGCAAGTCAAAGACCTCTTGGTCTGGAACTTCCACTTCGTTCACGCTGGGCTCACATGTCGTGAGGTGCTCCAAATTCTCACAAACTGTAATGTCATCTGCGGCAAAAGAACAACTAGATGCATTGAGTGCCATGGTTCAGCAGGGAATGGAACATGAACTTGTTGTGGAAACAGATTTGCACAGCCAAACAGTGTCCAACACCACCAAAGACAGGAAAAGACAGTGTCTCGTTCTTTGGGAATGCAGTCGGAGGAGATCCAAGCATGAACAAATGGCAACAGCATTTTTGCCGACACGGACATCAGTTGTGATGCACAGCACTGGTGCCAGTAGTCAGCAGGATGTGAACAACCCAGGCCACAACAACAGAATGCACCAGCGAGTTCGCCATCTCGACACGGGTCCACTTGCACCCTTGGCTGATGCCTTTCCCAGACAGGGTTTGTGCAACCCCCCAAATGCGGGTAAAAACAGTCCCACTTCACGACTTCTGCTCAGGAGGGGCTCCCGTGTGGGCCCCTGTGCCCTCCTTGTTAAACAGGAGTCAGGATTTGAGGAACCGGCACACAAGGTCCCCGCCGCCCCTCCCCCCCCCCCCTATGAGCGTTTCCGCTCTTACCGTCGATGATGAAGAAGAAGGCGAGCCTCCCTGGGGGCCGCCGTGGAAGGGTCAAGCTAAACCGACCGGACTCCGGATTGGTCTCCTGAAGTTGGTTGTAGGCGTTGCAGTCCCCGTCGTCAGACTGAAGCATCATGGTCACCTCTGCCGAGCGACACACGGAGAGAGAGTCAGAGCGGGGTACCGGCTGCAGGGGGCACCGAACAGTAGGGAGGCTCCCACATGAGGCTTCGTGCCATTTACAGAGAAGGCCGACATCAATGATTTTTACGCACGCCCCAAGGAAAGCGTTTAACGCTATGAATCGCTCTCGAAAACCGGCTTAGAAACCTCCAAAGGCGTACGACAATCGACAGAAGGAAACGGTTCAACGGAGCGCTGATTCCCGAGATGTGCGCGGAGGGGGGCGGGGCCATAGGCACCGCCGTTGAAAGACACCCGCCTTTGGCCTTGACGAAGTAGGTCACCCGAATCTCGACCAACTTCTCGTGGGCGTCCTGCATGTCTTCGTCTTGGGGCCTGCGCAAGGTACGAGCCGATTAGAACGCCTGGACGCCACCAAAGCAGCGTGGCCGAAGAATTCGACCCGTCAATCTCCCAGAAGCAGGAATTCCATCCAAGGGACAGGGCACGCACATTCAGCCCTTGTCAGCTGCTCCCGCTTCCAGGAGGGCTCGGCCACCACCCTCGTTGACCAGGTTCCCATCGAGTCCCGCTCACCCTCCCTCCCCTTTCCGCCAAATGTTCCCCCTCGCCCCCGTCCGCGGCGTGCAGAAAACACCCATTCGGCCCCGCGAAGGCTTCGGCGCGACAAGGAACAAACAGGGCGCCTAAGTTCACAACCCACGCCTGATTCTCTCCGCACTTCTCCTACCCCGCCCCGCGCTCAACCCCCCAACTCCTCCACCGATTTCCTCTCCCCCCCGTTGCACCCATCCATGGCGGCGAAAAACACCCACTTCACTCCCCAGCGGCGTCCGGAAGGCAAGGCTCAAAAGATGGCACCCAAACATGCAACTCACCCCTGATTCTCGGCAACCCACTCCTGATCCCCGCTGCGAGACCCCATCCGGGAGG
The DNA here is from genome assembly GCA_905146915.1 of Ostreobium quekettii. Classification (NCBI taxonomy): domain Eukaryota; kingdom Viridiplantae; phylum Chlorophyta; class Ulvophyceae; order Bryopsidales; family Ostreobiaceae; genus Ostreobium; species Ostreobium quekettii. The sequence goes on from CAJHUC010001144.1 coordinate 44,120, forward strand.
GTGCCAGGCGCCCGTCCAGCCCCTCCAGACTCGAGCGCCTGCTGCCTCCGGTTCGCTTCACTCGCGGACCACCGCCTGCGTCGCTCGAGAGGGTCCTTCGCCAACAAAGTGGGGGCGGCTGGGATGCACTGGCGTGGTTCTAGTCCCGGTGGGCAGAAGGGGTGACGGGGCAGGCACCTCCTTCCTGGAGCCATTTCCCGTTTCTGAGCCTCCTTCTGTTCTTCTTCTGCCACGTTGGCAGCCACGTACAAAGGCAAGGGTCGGTTGCCCCCGGCCAAAACACCCCGTCGCACTTTTGGTTTGGCGCCGCGCGTTTGGGACCTCGCCCGGTTTCAGAGGGTGGGAGTGTCGGTTTGGCGCCGGGAGCAGCGGGATGTCTTCCTACGGGGGATCGGACGATGGCCTGGCGGCGAGCATCAGCATCGACGCCGACCTCGCCGACGTTATGGACATGCTCAGCGACATCAAGATGGGCATCGACAGCGTGCGTGGCGACATGGACAGAGGTGGGGGGTCGATGGCGCGGAGAAAACTTTGTGCTCTTGTTTGTGTCGATGCGGAAATTGTGGACGGGCAGGGCAGGCGGGGGCAGGGAGAGGGCGTGCGAGCAGGGGAAGCTACTCCGCAGTGCCGCGTTGCATTTCGGAAAGAGCGGCCTTTGGGGATCATTGCTGTCGCTGCCTGGGCGTGGCTGATTGGCACCTGAGCAAACAAGAAAAAAATCTGCCGTCGTCGCGGCCGGGATGCGATGGAGCGGCGGGCCCCAGGGCAGCCGCCGCTGTTTGCAGTGTTCACCGCTGGAACGAAAGCCGAATCGTGTTCCTGACGAATTGCCCATTCTTGTCACTTCTGAGCGCCGACGCTGGATTCCTCCTTGCTTGTCTGTCCCGTGGAGATACGGAGCCGCTGCCCCGACGAGGGGCGATGGGCGCTTTTAACCTTCTCAGTTGGGGAGGCAGAGATGTTTTCACCGGATCGTCGATGCCAGTGGGCGCTCCAAGCGCGTTCGGCGAGGCATGGTGCCTTAAAACGGCTCAGGAGCGCGAAAGGGGCGCGTCGGGTGGTCCATGCGCGGCGGGGAAAGCTCACGGTTTTCTCGCGCAAGGTGGTTTCGGAGGTGTTGTCGGCCCCCTACAAAACGAAGCTGGAACCTTGTGGGATCAGGAGGTTTCTCTGCATGAGCTGTTGCGACCGATGCTCTGCTGACATCCTTCCGGATTCTTCACGGCGTTGTGTGCTCGAGTCAGAGGCTGCGAGCACGGTTATTGCTGCTCGAGTCAACAAGCTGCTAGCCTTGGTTCCTAGAGTCTACCGCTGTCAGGGTTTGTGAATCGCGCTGTTTCTCAAAGAAGTTGCCGCTGGACACAGTTGCGGACGCTTCTGCAAGGGGCCGGCCTAAGACTGATGACATGCGCTCTTCTGCGCATGGACCGAAGTGGCTGGTTGGTGCCCCGGACCCAATTTGGCTCTTGAATCCCCGGCACCAGTGGCGACTCTGTTTGGCCTCGACCTGAGAACGTTTGGGATCGGGCGGTTTGGGGGCGGCTGAATTTTCGTGCGCTGCGATGCAGAGGAAAGGATGGAGCGGCAGAAGAGACGACACGAACACGAGGATGTGCTGAGCACAATTGAGAAAGGTGGTGCACCTTTGTAGAACGCGATTTTTCACTGAATCTTTTCAGAAACACCCTTGCTCCACACCCCTTTTGACGGGAACCTGTCTGCAATAACTGTGGCTCCGCATCGTTTGCATGTGCTCTCACAAATGAAGCTCTGGCATCAACTAGTTGGTCGATGGCGACAGTTTTGGGTGCAAAGATGTCAGGCTTCTGGCAACCTGACCAGCCTGGTGGACGCTGGTGCAGGAATGCTGACACTCAGCGTTTCTTGCAAGTGACCAGCGCTGCATGGCCAAATAGGAGTAAGAACTGCTGCGCACACTTTTCCTTGTCCCAAAGGGCAAGACGCCCCGTGATTTATGAAAGCTATTTTGGGAATCACCTATTGGTAACATTTGCTCTCTTGCCTCCATTGCTGCACAGGCAGTCTACATTGGCCTTCCAGTTGTGATAATTAAGGACTGGGGCACCAGCAGTACATAGCATGTTGCTTTTGGACTCAAACAAGGGCTTGAATGCACACTCGTTGGCTTGAATGCGCAAGCGGCGGCATCTGTGCTTCAGTTTAACTGTTCCAATCTACATTGCACATGGTCTAACTGCCGCCATGTCCGTTGACTGCCCAGGCTGTGCCTGCGCTCATAGTATGGTGCCTGCTACGGTTGGCTTGCAGGTTCATTAGATTCCAGAGTATTCACTCGCAACAAAGTTCCAAGCGGCCACCCTTGCCCTCACAGAAGAGATGGGACTCGTGCACAAGTCGCACAAAATGCCCCAAAACAGCCCTTCAGACAGCAAAGGGCATGTTGCGTTGAAGTGGCGTTATTGCCCAACAGGGATGTACAAAGCGCAAAGACTTTGCAACTCAAGGTCCTGCAAAAGTACTATGCCATTGGCATTATTCTGACTGTTCCACCAAGGGTTGGGGACCAGAAACATCAGCCTCAGTGGGAACGTACTTTGTGCTTTAAACAGCATCCAATACCAACAGGCCGCTGATTGATGGTGCTTTGTGGGTTTTCACAACTGCTGGCAGTGAAGATTGGAGCACTTGCAGAAGGCCATTGATCTTGTGACATTGCACTGCTCCTGCACCAGATGTCAGGTATCTGCGGAGCGCTGTTCGGCAAGCTGACGTGGAATTGGACTTCATCCAAAAACGGCTGGAAAGCTACAGGTCTGGCAACCCCAAAGGCCACACCATTGAAGAGCTCAGCAACGAGTGCGGAACACTGCAGCTCCAGCTACCTGCCCTGAGGAACATGCACACCAATCTGAGCCGCTGGATTAGCGAACAAAGACGTATCCTTGTTGCAGATGGCACGATGACGGACCTCCTAAGTCTTGTAGACCACGAGAACAGGCAGCTGACTGTACCTGACATGATCGCACAGCTGGGTGGCATCGAAGCAGCAACACAAGAGCTGATCGATGAGCTGAATTCGTTGGCAGTGCAGGAGGTCGAGGTGGAGATGTTCACCTGCCCCATCTGCATGGAGGACCTGCCAATCGACGATGTGTTCTGCATATCGGAGTGCGAACACAAAATGTGCCTGCAGTGTGCTCGGCACATGGTGCAGGAAGACTTGAAGTAGGTGTTGGTGGTTGTTCCCTGCACCTTTTTGCCATTTTGGAGTTTACCATTTGCAAATCGTTTAGTCTCCAGTAATCATGAAGTAGCAATGCCAGAAAGTAATCTGCCTCCACTCCCGGCAAGAAAGTCTTCAACTGTGTAAACTCGCATGGTAAAAAAAGGAAAAGAAAAAAAAAAAGAAAAACACGAAATTTTCAAATGGGCCAAATCCGTCTGAGCTGCACGATGGAAAAGGAGACGAATTTTGTGATGCTACCAGTGCTGTTCTCAATTTCCCTAAAGGTGGCAAAAGAATGCACGCAAGTGGCTTGTCCAATGGCTTGTGCATGTGACGTTGTAGGTGTGGGAAGTTCCCCCTGGTCTGCCCCCAGTGCAAGGGGAGCGCATGCAAGCGCTGCCCATCCAGGAGGTACCCTTCACAGGTCTTTGAAAATCCCAATGAGGGTTTTTGCATGCTGCAAGACAGCGACCTGGACCTTGTACTGGAAGGGGAAGAAAAAATTAGGTATGGGATTGATTCCATTTCTTGTATGGGCATGACAAAGCCCTGCCCCTTGTACCTGCAAGGTGATGATGGACAGCATCCCTTTGACAATGTTGGGAACAGCAGATATGCTCAATGCTCAGTACAGTTTCAGTTTCAGCTCAATTTCAGCCAGAATACATAGATGGGTAGTCATGGTGCCCAGTGGAAAAGCCTGTGGCAGTGACAAAAGTATGGCGCTGAAAAGTTGGTAAGAATTCCAGAATTTGTCCAGCCTACCCAGTACACCATTAAATCACGATTTCAGCATTGTAACGATTCAATCAATTTAGTGGTTTCAACAATTGGAACTTGAGCAGAAAGTGAGCTTATTGGGCAGTGTCTTACCACTTTCACGAAGAACAAAGTATGGGTCCAACCAGTGGAATGAAGTGGACTGTGCTAGTGGAGATAAGGTGGAGTTGCTGCTGACTTGGCAATAACAAGGGTGGGGCCTCCTCTGCCATTGGACACTTCTTTGAGGTTTGTTTTCCTGCCCAAAATTCGACTAATTTAGAAAAATTGTTGTATGTTACTTTGCCGTTATGAATCCCCATGCAGCTTGACACAGACACAGGCAAGTGCTCCAGGTCTGTGACATTGTTTCAGCATTTTGCACGACAGATGTTGCACCACTCTCCATTTGTATAATCTACTTGGAGTATTGTCTTCCTGTCCTTCTGTTCTTTTCTATCTGTTGCACTGGATTTTGCTTCACTGCTTGCTTCATTTATGGGATATGGTTTGCCGATCTTTCATTTTCATCTTTCATGTTTCTGGCATGTCTTTGCAAATGCTTCTCCAGTGGCACAACAATCGTTGTTCTCATGCTGGGTTTGAATCATTGATGAATGTTCAGGCACCGTACGAATATGTGCCGTGGTTGTGCCAGACGGCTTTGGTGCAGCACAAAATGGACTATGAAATGAATGTACCGAATAAAAGGTAGATAGAACGGAAGGCGGGGCGAACTTGCAATCTAGATGGGAGTGGAGAGACAGGCAAACAGATTGAATACAAGGAAAACATGCTTGTGTGGCCAAGATTTAGGACAAGAAAGGTATAAGGTTGGAAGGATGTTCTGGTGGGCTCCTTCTTCCAGATGCACAACCAAGGCTGTTTCCTGCTTGCCCCTTTGGCCTACAAATTGCCATTTCCCCTGTTCAGAACTTCCCACATTTTGCAGTTGTGGGTTAGTTTTCACCGATTCACGGTGAGTTTTCAAAGGATCAGTTGACTGCGCCCTTAGCCTGTTTCTGTGTGCTGAGCAGATACAACAGGATCCTGATGGACTTCGTTGTGAACACGAACGAACACATGGTCCGGTGTCCCAACCCCGAGTGCCGAGCCGTCTTTGAGATTGACGACGCGCAGGACCACTGCACGTGCATTTGCTGCAACCACCAGTGGTGCGCCAAATGTCACGTGGATTGGCACAAAGGCAGTACTTGCGAGCAGTACAGACAGTGGCAGAAAGAGAATGAAAAGGTGCGTCCTTGCCTATGTGCAATGCAATGGCAGCACATTAGGCCTGGTCAGTGCATTGTACAGTGTAGATTCCCGTGTGTCGGCAAGGAGACGTTAAGTGTTTGCCTGCATGCTGATTTTTCAGCACACGATCGCCATGAGCGCCAATGTGCGAGATGCAAATCTCCTGCCGGTGTTGGGGGATGTGGCTCAAGACTGTGACCCACGGGGTAGTACAACACTGTGCCAATTCCTCGTGGCAGGCGCTATTGGGTTTTTGCCTTCCCGGGAAGCCCCACTTGTCGACAGACTGCTGCCTGTTGTTGCCAGCATCGGCACTGTTCGAAAGGTGCTGGTGGGGTTGACTGAGATGCCTTGGGCCTGTTCATAGGCTGACGACCTATTTGAGGAAATGAAGAGGAAAGGAGAAGTCAAGAAATGCCCCAACTGCCAGAAATTCGGGACCAAGGACGACCCGGCGAGCTGCAATGCCATCACGTGCGTGTGCCAGCCGTGCCATGAAATATTAGGGAAGAGCCATGGAAATATTGGTACAAATGATTACAGTCAGAATGTTAATTAGTTGCGAATCGCGTTGAAAACGTTGCAGCGCACGCACAGTATTCACTGTGGCCATGTTCTCTGCATGCAGAGCTCTGCATTGTCATGCGACTTTCGATTCGCGCTATGTGTGCTCTGGACAGTGCCGCTCGTGCTTGGTCCTCCATTCTGGTGCCAGGGTCGTCAAACCCACTTGCTTATATCTTTCCCCTTGGAGTGCCCAAAATGTTGAAAACCATAACGTAACATTATGCGCCAACGCAATCTTTCATGTTTATCAATGTGCTGTTTCACATCGCAATGTCAGCTGCGCTCTCACTGCCATTTCTTGCCGACTCGCATGGTTTGACGGGGAGTCACGTACTGATTGTTCTGGATCGAACCCTCTTGGGCGGCTGCCTCTACTCGCTTCCATTTCTCTGGCCTTGTTGCATGCCTCTGCGATACTGACAATGTGGCACCTTGAAAGAGGGTCTTGTCTGCCTTTTGCCTTCCTTGGCGTGCGCTTGTTGGCCCTTTAGGGGATTGATGCTTGAACGCGGAATCTTTTGAGTATTTGCATGAGCCGGTGCATGAACATGAACTCGTTGTTGTTCCAAGATTGAACAGCAACAGAAGACACTAACTGTGCTTGTGTGCGCATTGTCAACGCGTGGACTGTCCTCACAAGAAAATATGATGTTTGCGTTCCTTGGCAAGAGAACTCCAAACATGTCTGCAGCATCCGTTTGCCATCCCCTGAGTGGCCTGTGTGCTCGTGCATGTACAGCTGCCTGCACTGCCGCAAGTATTTCTGCTGGCTGTGCGAGAAGCCCATCAATCTGCGTGACAAGCACGCTCATTTCGCGGAGGAGGGGCCCTGCAAGGCCAAACTGTTTGAAGGCTGCGCCGGCCACTGAGAACCACCGAGGCGAGTGGGCAGGCCTCACACGCGTGTTGTTGGACTTCCAAGCCAGAAATGGGCCGCACATTGGCGCATTCCCTCCTGGCAAGAACTGAGATGAACCTGCTCTGCTGGCGAAGTCGCAAACGGCAATGGCGAACGAAAAGCAAGGTGCATGGGTGACCACACGCAGATGGATTCTCCTCATGGTCGTCTGTGCGAATGCTGGCAAGATCGTCACTGAGTGTATGAAAGAGCTGAAAGTAGGTACGGTAATCACACTTGCAAGATAGCCAGGTCGATATACGAGAGAAGCGGGGCGCCGATGACGAATCCGTGGAAGGAGGCTGGGCTCGATGACTGGGCAGCAGGGTTTGAGAGAGGTGGAAGAAGGTAAAAGGAAGAGATAACAAGATCAAGAATGATGCAAGGGAAGGGATAAGAAGGGAATGGAACGGTAAGGATACGGTTTGTCTTGGGGTGTGTCCGCTTGTGTATTTGGTTGTTGAAGGGGTGTTGGTGATGCTTTCTGGGGTGCTGCACGGGTGTGTGGAATGACAGTACCTTGAGGCCCAGCGCTAGCCGCAGTATATCCTCTGCAGATGGCAACATACGTGGCGATGGTGTATGGGGCTTGGATGTTGCCATTGTACATGTACCGGTTGGAGTGGTGTCTGAGCTGGCGGGCCGAACGGAACGAAGACTGCATTTTTAGCGTTGCACCATGCATATTTTCTTTGGCAACTGTGCTTGATTGGTATTTTTTCAACTCAAGAAATGTAACATGTAGGCAATGAGCTTGCTATCTTTGCCAAGGACAGCAGAATGGATGAGTATTTTGACTGGAGCCCTGGGGCTTGCAGAAATTGCTTGCAGAATCTGCTTAATTCTTAATCGATTACAACATCTCAACGGCGGCTCTGATTCGGTGGTATGGATTGGCGGTTTCATAGGTCGCGTTGTTCACCAGGAAGAACGCAGTGCCCTCGCACCTGAAAGGCGATGGCGGGTGAAACGGCGAAGCAGCAGTCTCACACGGGCTGTTGCGTGGTGTAACCACGGTGAAGCGCAGTGTCTTGCCTTCTCTGAACAGCACTGGAAGGGACTTGTCCCCACATTCGACTGGGAGCGAAGTTCAATTTAGATGTGCATCGCATCATTGGCTGATATTCGAGTTGCCTACATGTACGGTGCACAAGACCCGGTTCCTTTATGAATACATTGTAAAGGCGGCTCTGCATGTGAGTCCTAGATATGAGTGCCGTGGACATCAGCAACCGCGAGACCCAACACAGAAGGCCACCTACCTCTGCCTTTCACCGGTCGACGAACCGATAAGAATGCAGCAACTACACAGCGCCAGCCTGTTGCATGAATTCAGACAATTAATACGGATCCTTGAAAGAACCGATACAGTCCCTTGAAGGAAGCGACACGGTGCACGCAATGTGGTACTCAAGCCCGTAGTATCCTTTTGGCTCATTGTACACACTCCCGTAAACTTGAACCCCCCGCGGCGAAGGCCATGCTCAAGCTGCCCATGACTACCTGGTGGGCCACAACAAACAATCTTCCTCAAGTAGAAAGGCAACAATCTGGCTACAGCGCGCTGGCCTGCGCCACCTGTGCTCATTGCCTTGCACAGTCACGCCCATCGAATGCTTTCAATTATGCCATCATCATTTCGATCATGTAATCAACCCTGGCGTTCGGGAAAGCTCCTGGCACACGCCTGGCAATGCGCTGTCAATCCATCGCCATGCGGACTGGACGCGCGATAGATGTCCGAGCCATATGATGACACATGGAGACTTCTGTGTAAATGCGTTGCGTCCATCTCCTCCCCGGTTCCGAAGCTACGGGACTGCTGCACCCAGCGGTGACCTAACAGCGCCCACACGCGTCTCCCTGACCAGCAGCCCATTAGCTAATTGTGCATAATGTTACCTATTCCTGCGGCCTGCGTGCAGTACGAAACAGGGTGTGCGGCACGTCTGCACAGGAACTTCGAGTGCTCGAAGTTCCCCGCGGGAAAGGGGGCGTCCGCGAGGCTCACGGTTCGGACGTGTCCGAGGCTCGGACTCCGAGCGCGCTATTGACAGTGGCAGGAACGGTAAAGAAGCGTCCGGAGCGTCAGAGCCGGAGACCACTCTTCAAGACCAACTTCCGGACCACAACTTTGAGCGCTCGAAGTTCATGTGGACACGTCCAGTCGCGAAGAGGGTCCGAAACCAGCCGGAACGTAGCCGCAGGCATTGGTACGGCGCTATCTCGCCCTTCCGAACGCCTTCCAAAGCCTTCGCGCGTCTACTTTCACTGCCGGAAGGGGCGAGGCCGTCAGCTTGCACGAGTCGGATTGTGGGGCCCCCGTCGAATCTGCCTGACCGCCAAGTTTTGGATATACTCTCGCGGGGTCTGCAGTCAAGCACAAGGCGGATAACGGGAGGCCTCCTGTCCTTGATTGATTCCGCCCTCGATTTTCTGTACCTTTGCGTTCGCCAGAGCTGATTGCTGTGACGGACGCATTTACACTAATTGCGGTTCCAGACGGCTGCCGTCGAATTCCCGCCCCATTCCCGCAGCAGCTATCAGACACGGCCGTCTTCGTTTGAGGCGTGTTCTTTCCAGCCGCCTTGGCTGCTGAAGCTCGAGCAGCGAACCCGTGTGGACATGCCAGCTCGCGGAAGGAAAATGGGGTACCAGGTGGGAAGGTGGACCGGATATAGTGTCGACGAGTTTGTCTCGCCATGTCAGTGACCTCCTCATTCCCCTGCGTTCAGCGCGAAGGTGGCAGATCCAATCCTCTTCGATGAGGACCAGTATATGCGCTTTCCAAAGGTCACACTGTGGGGTCGCAGTTCCCTGCAGGAGCCTCAAGGAGCCCGTGTGTTTTCCTTGCAGAGCAGTTGTGGTTGACATCCCCCGGTGCCCGTTTCTGTTTATGCTGGTTGCAGGGAGAGCTCCGGCAATTTCCTGGCTTTCTACCAAACAAGGTCCGTTTTCTGGTCGCGGCCTGCATCGTTGCCTGACGTCACGCACAGCATAAACGCACATGCACTAGACTAACCAATGACATACCATCGTTCGGGGCTGAGTCACAATGTTTTAGCTTAAATCTTATTTGTGCTCCCGGATTTTTGAGTCAAGTGGATAAGTATTAAATCGGCAATATCATTTTCAACACACCTCACTCAGCCAAGTGTTGCAAGGTGGTTCCAAAACAACCCACTTTTGAGCCATGAGCCATGCCGCCTTGCAATGGCCCTCACCAGGCAAAGTGACGCAACTTAGAGATGCATTTAAGGCTGCAGGTTGAATCAAATCAGGATTGGATTTTACGTTTACGTTTACGTTTTCGCTTTTCCGTTTTTACGCGTAAAAACGTAAATTTGCAAAGGTCCTATTTCTGCGGCGATTTTTACGTTTTTACGACTCCCTGGGACACCCAGGTTACACGATGAAAGTTGCGTACAATGGTCAGTCCTCCGCCATCTCCAGCACCTGCGATGCAACGTCCACCACGCCCTTGTCCAGGGCGATGATGGCGTTTAACAAAAACTCGTTTTATGCCCCTTCCAGGGCGTCTGGCTGCCACTCTTCAGACTCCGTAAGTCTGTATGTACTGCCCTTATTTGAACCGGGCAGTTTTTACGTTGCGTTTACGTATTTTGCGCATTTTTACGCGTAAAAACGTAAAAACTATTCTTACACGTAAAAATGTCAATGCAATCAGTTTTTGCGGCGTGAAAACCAAGCCTGAATCAAATATACAACAGCGGAGGGCAGGGCACCAAGTTGTCCCAAAAGGTTGTGATCGAGAATCTCGCCTGCCTTCTGCCTCCATCGCCATTCCCCAAACTGTGCGCAGGCTGTGCCAGGCAATCTTTCCGACTCCCACTGCAAACTGCTCCCACAGATTTTGGGACGTCCGCCGCTCCCTTGCCATGCGTGGGACAAGTTCTTTCCCGCGCGATCAGTGATTGCATTCCGGAACGGCTTACCGATGCACTAGGAAAAAAAGGGCCAAATAACACTTTTGCGAACACACATAAAACACATTTTATAATAGTTTTACACGCCAAGAACACAAAATAAAACAAACCCGTAAATTTCGTACATGTTTGAACACTGTTGTTTGGCCCTTTTTTTCCTAGTGATGGTCTTAGTTGTTCAGCGTGAAGTCTCGAATTCATGGGCAGGATCTTCGATCACGCATTTCCACACGCGCTGGCAGCCTGCCCTCTTCCTCTGCATCTCCTCTCCGAACTGCAGTCTAAGATGCGTCTCCAGTGTCTGTCCCTTGGCGCGGTTGGGGACCATAAGGTGACATGGATCAGGGCCTGAAAACAAGCGGCTTCAGCGCCACCTTGGAAAACTATGGTGTTTTTGGAAACGTGGGTTATGTTTAGAATGCCATTGCACATTGACTACTTGGCTGATTGACCCCAAAATTTGGGAACACAAACTAGATTTAAATTAAAATATTGTGACAAATCTTGGTGAAGCTCTCAGATGTTTCTGTGGGTTTTCTCAGGCCACGGATCATAACTGCAATTTGATTTGGGAAGGAGGAAGTATGCAATTGACACAAAGTCGACATAAGAAGGGTGCCCAAAAGCGCCACTGATAAAGGCAAGTTCCTAAGCCTGCTGCAAGTGCGCGACCCTCAACGAAGGCCTTAGAATGGACTAATTTGCAGTCATTGAGGCTGCCCGCCTCACCTGCAATGGCATTTAGAATCCCATTTTTCAACCCACTGAAATCAGCACAACTTTCAGTGTTTTCTCATTAGAAGCACCTGGAAGTTGAATACCATTATTAGGTAACGCTGCTGAGTCATCCTGGATGCAACATAAGGATTGACGCTAAGGGGGGAGATTTGTTACAAAAGAGAAAGAGGTCATACAAAGGGCACCCCCGCCTAGTGGCCAAGCCGCTAGCGCCGCCCATCAAATTGATGCTAAGCGTACCAAAATCGACATGGCGTCTTCCCTTTGCCATTCTTGGTCTTTTTTGAGGCATGTTGGTGCCAAAATACAGAAATTGCAAAGGGAGACCCAGCTGGTGTCCTGGGTAGAGACCCAGCCCGTCCTGCAGGACGGGCCGCGCAAGCGTCCCACTCAGGTGCGCTGCAGCCGCGCCACCTTCTGTGCATTCATGTTCCTCGTGACACCGCTTGGTTGCACTGAGGCTAGCCGGCAGCCACAAGTGAAAAAGCAATATTCCCTGCCTGACATTGCAGAGATCCCGTAAAGGTTGGAACACTCTGGGCCATCGATGGCTCTTGCACCGTAATGACTGACTTCCCGCACATCGGACGGGCGTGGGTTTGTCCAAGACACTGTGGAACAGCACTGGGGTGTACGGCCGCGCGGCAGTGCACCCGTTGCGTTGGGCCGGGCCCACCTGGCCCAGAGCGTCAGCACCAGCTCAGGAAGCCCCGGCCACTGCCTGCCCACGGCCGTGCCACGTGGGCGCTCCGCCGGCCCGTCCGAGGGTCCCGCGAGCCGGTAGCGTTCGACCGGCGGTTCCGCGCAGGTATAAAACCGAGGCAGCTGGGCGCTGCGCCACGGCCCAAACACATTCCGCGTCCCGCCCTTCCTCCGCTCGCGTCGAGCAACGGCGAATATGGAGAGCTTTGGGGCGGACGTGGGAGCGGCTCTGGCGCACAGGGCCACCGCGACGGTGCGCGTCCACAGCTGAATCCATCCGCGATGTTAATGCGATTGCAGGCGGGATTCGATTCTCTGGACGGGCGCGGGCCGACCGTTGGCGAGCTTGTGGGCCTGGCCGAGCTGCGCCCCTGGCAGCCCGCCTGTGCAGCGAAGGCAGCGACCGGTCATGCGTTGGTTGCGTCGCGTGCAGGACATGGATGACTTCATGTCGCCGAGGCGCTTCATCAAGCACACCTCGATGCAGAGAAGGTGCCGTCCGCCAAAGCCGACGGACATCAACAATGCGTTCTCGGCGCTCCGGGATGCCCCCGAGGATGTCGAGGGCGGCGTCGAGGCCATCCATATGGAGGGCATCGATGGGGCTGGCGCGCACCAGGTAGGTAGTGTGCCCGCCGCTGCGATGCCAAATTGCGGTCGCTCACGGCAGGCGCACCCAGCAATGCCGCGCTCGTGGATTTGCAGTTTCGCACCCGAAGCCATGCGCTTTCCGGTCTGCCGCTCCGCTTGGTGGACTTGGTCGGGGATTGGCGGGCAGCGGCGTGGCTGGAACTGCCGCCCCAAAGCAGCGCAGCGACCGACTTCCTTGTGGTGGTCCCCCTGTGCGCAGGCCCAGGCAGAGCAGCTGGCCGTGACGGAGAGTGCGGACGCCGTGCACTCCACGGGTCGTGGACCGGGCAAGCTGGTGAGTGTTTTGTCGACTAGACGCAAGCGCTTGCACCGTTGCGGTTCGCCGAGCGCGCTGGGGTGCGCGCCCTTTGCGCGCAACTCAGTTTGCGGCTATCGAGCTCACTGGGTCGACTTGTCGTGGGCGTTCGCAGGCGCTGGCGGGGAGAATCCTTTTCGGCGTGGCTGTCACTGTGGGGGTCGCGCTGCTGAGGGCGAGGAAGTCCTGACTGGCTTCTGGGAGAAGTGGCAGAAGGAGCGCTGGTTTGAAGTTGGAGCCTCGAGACGCGTCCCGGTGCATTCTGTTTCTCCGGGGACTGCATGCTTGCCTCGTCCAACGATGGTGCGTGCCTACCTTCTGACATGATTGGCGTTCGGCTGGGCGCGGATTTCCCCGTCGTTGTCGTCGAATGGTGTGGTGCTTTCAAGAGGCCCACGGCTTTTAGAGTGCTTTTATTTTCTGGATTGTCATTGAATTGCCTGCACCACTTCTGATGGTGTGTGCAGCGCGTTGCCTCAATTGTGGGATTGAACGACATTTTGTTTCGGATAGAAACAGGCATGGGAGTAGATCGGATGGAAACGAAAGGAAACAAAACATGAACATGGAGGTTTCAGGCACCGCCTCGAGTAGTCGGTGGATCTCAGATACGGACTCGGACTGGATCATGGGTCCCACGTGTGGCGTACGGTATGAAATTGTGTTGCATTGTGAAAAATCCTACGGTGCGCCCCTTCATGTTGCACCCCATGCACGTGGCAGTCGCAGCGCATGTGCATGGAATATACAGTGCATAATAGTGCATGGAATATGATAACTGTACAGCTATCGCACATGTGGGCAGTGTTTGTGGATCCACAACTGCTCCGGAGCAGTTGAGTGCTCCCAACATACATAGCCATCACCAAGTGTGGCGGCCCCAATCAGCCCAGAGTGCGGCACACTGCTCTGAGAAGGCCATCTGTCGCTCAAAGCCCTTAACAAATCCAAACCTGACGGGGGATGGCGCCGAACGAAGAGGTTCAGCTCCGTGGATGAGGAGTTTGCCGACTCTGATACGACGGTTCGACGGATGAAGACTGAACCAATTCAACCAGCTTTCGTTTGAGCGCATTCAGTTACATTGTGATGCCGTTTTGCTGGCTTTCCTCTGATCCAATGTCAACCGTACAAATGCTCGCGTCTCGGAAAATTGGAACTCCCCATTCCCTCCGCATTGATTCGACATCGTTCCCAGCTCCTATACTACTTCGTGGATTTGAAGCTCAGAATCCTGGATACGTCGCTCCTAGAGCCCGTCTTAATTGTGGCAGTACAGAACCAGACTTTCGTGCACTTTCTACAGCTACCAATCCAGTGATATTGAGCCACAGGTGTCTGCGAACTACATTGTTCGGACCGCCAAGCCCTCTCTCAACTATCCCATCTTCCCAACATGCGGTATGGCCATGAGAAGTATCGGGTGTCTTAATATCGGCGACCTTGAATGAAATGTTCCCGAAGGAGACAGGGCTTGTCGTTGGAAAGAATCCTCTTCAATCGCCGGATCCACTGCCGAGAATATTCTTGAGGCTTCCTAGAAAAGGGGTGCCGAGTCAACGTGTGCTTCAGAGTGACGAAGAGCAATTGGTGAGCACGGGGAAACAACACAGTAACGGCAGCACGATAAGGCAGAATTTGAGACGCAATGTGTGTTGCCGATGCTCGAAATTCAGCTGGATTCCATTGCAACAGCTTCGTAGGCGCCCTGAATGTCGCTTTATCCAGTCATGCGAGGTTGCTGAAGGATCTCATGAGTGTGTACAAGCTTTTGGTAAGCCCGGAGCCAATTTGTTGTGGCATTTTCATTTCTATAGCTGCCGTCTGCACTAGGCAGCAGTTTGAGCGTGCAACGGTTCACTGCTGACAGCAGGCACACTGGGGGCATGTGACGCAACAACAAGATCGAAACTGGCTTGTTGATGCAACGTGGTTTATTCTGTTTTCCGGGCAACATCATCAGAACGCGATTCTCAATAACGTAAAAGCCGTCTACGAAGATAATGAACTGGTCCAAATGACTAATTTTGACTACGCCCATCATACCCTGCACTCATTCCTACGGCTGAAGGGAATTGAAGCATGATAATCGGACAAACGACATGGACGCGGCTGAGCCCACTATCGCATTCAAAGCATAGGCGATTTTCATTCATGTGTGGATAATATGATTCAAACGTTGACATAATAAGGATAATGTGAACAAAGCGACATCGAACATGCTGTGCACTCACCCCACCAGCCTCCATCTACAGCCCCCTCAGGGCCTTCCTCAAATCTTCCACATAAAGCAGGCAATGTGCTCGGCTGTTTGGGTTTCCCACCCTCCCCAGGGGCAGCGTGGCGGAGGCCCTCAGCCAGTCGCTTTCAGGTCCGTCGATTGTTCCACACCTGCGGTGGGGAAGTCGTCGGACAATGAGTAAATGCAATGAAGGTAATGCAGGAAGAACAAAATATATTGAGAACAAACGTATACCGGGCTATAGATGTCAGGCTTGAGATAAAAGGGCTGCCACGAAAACAGGACTGCAATTTTTGATGTTGTCAAATACTGTATTATTTATACATTCCAAGGGACTAAAGGAGTGGCACGGTAGTCGCCATACTTTCGGCACTGCGAAATCCTCCTACCATTGGCAAAGAGCGGAGCCGGTTACAGGGTTGCACTGTATTATTTCGTCCCATCCAAGGATAGGCAACTAGAAGTGCACAACATTTCGCATTCAGGGAGTAGGCCCTAGCGCCATGGTTGTGTCCCGACGCCGGAGCGATTTTTCGGAGTTGCATAAGTTAAAAATTCCTTTTCGGGGCATGCATGGTCGCAATTGCAGGGAAACTGGAGCGAAGTTGAATGAAAGGAGAACTGAAGAGCACAATGCAGCCAAACGCCTACCCCGTTCAGTCGCTACACACATATTGCTATACTCGGTACCATGAAATAATTGAAAGGCGAGCCTACTCAGAATAAGGTTTCCTGAGGACCATTCACAAACACGTAAAGGAACAAAGACCCATGAAAGACGCACTCAACGCTATGCCCTGGCAACCACCCTCCCGCTAAAAACGCTCATGTATACTTATCGTTCGGCTGAGAAATCTGGCAGCCACTCACTTCTCTATGAGGCTCTGCTCATAAATTTCCACTTCTCTTATGTAGTCAGAAATTGGAAAGTTGGTTGCTGCCGCGTCGCCCTTTTCAATGATGAGAGCCCTATCGTATTGCCTGGCAGCCACTTCTTCCGAGGGGTACACGCCCAGAGATTTCTGCGTGAAACGCAAACGCTTGCGTTACCGCTGGTAGCATTGGAACATTAAGCAAGAACAATTTAAACTCAACGCAATAGAAAGAGTGATAATGACATTTCCAGATGTGTGTAGGACTGTATGTACGGATTCTTTCATCCCCAAAATTCACTGGCGCCCATGCATTGAGGGTATCTGCATTGGATGTGCAATGGAAGTTCCGAAGTAATCTGTCTACTATATTTCATTTGTCACAAATGAAACTATCAGCTCTAAATATCATATCAAAGCAAGAAACAAAAAAAGTTAGTATAAATATCAAATAAAACCCTTCCAGAATATTGCTTCTGAGGAATAGCAGATTTAGGCAGCAGCAATTATGTTGATAACATTGTTTTCCAGCGCCATTTCAAGTAAGATTGGTTGGATGGAAAATTTGAATGACCTTTCTTCCGTAATACAATGCAGTATTTCAGGCTGTTTACAAAGAGCGCGGTCATTACTACTGACGCTATTGGATGCTGGGAAAAATCTCCAATATTCCACGAAAATTGGTTAGTATCGCTTGTCAAGCTCATATCTGTAATGAAAGTTTTTTTTCCACTGGCCAGAAAGTTTCAGATGCGCATTCCTTCCAATCGCATTTGGGCATTTCTGACTTCCTAGCAATCATTGTTAATCATTATGTGGTTGTAAAAGTAAGGCCAATTAATGCAACACAATCCTCATTTAGCAATAATTTTCATCATATTTAGGCCATTTTTAAGCTGGTAACAGTAAGCTCCCACGAAGTACCATGCACTGAAAGTGGGCCAAACCATGAAACTTAAATTTTTGAGGCTATCGCTAACTCCACAAATATAATTTGAAACATTCAAGCCTCGAAATATATTTGACTCAGAAGTTCCAGGGAAACAATCATGCTATTTCCATTGGATATCTGTATGAAATATATTTCCCTTAGTAAATTATTATTATCTGCGATAATGTACAAGTATTATATAATTGGCGTCAAACTGACCGCCGAGAGTCGTTACGATGGCATCGCGAGCTTACGGCCACCCTCTGTGGTGCATTGCGCAAACGGCATATTGTTTTTTCGGGTTCCGCAGACAATCAATGTAATTTTCAGGCAAGCAGAGGTGGAAAATTGCAGATTGTTGGCGATTGTTGCGCACATTCTGCTTGCCCTTGAAGACCCCCACTCTGGCTTCCCATTTGCCGCTCTGCCCCGCTGCGGACACGCCTCTGTACTGGGACCGCCCTCGAGCGAAGCCGTCGCTGATCCTCCGAATGTATGCGTAGATCACTTTCTGAGCAGGGCCAGGATAGCAGTCCCATTTAACTCAATTATCAATAGTTCATGGTTTGGCGAAGTGGACAGTGGCCAGGCAATTGTGCTGCAAGTTGCCACTACCAGAGTCGCTAAAAATATGAAAAAAAACACATTTTGCGAACACATATATACGCATTTCATCTGTGTTCTGCATGCTAAGAACACGGCAATAACCCAAGCTCGTAAACTTTGTACACGTTTGAACACGTGTTATTTGGCCCTTTTTTTCCTGGTGAGTGTTACCCATTTCACACAGTTCCTGTGCACATGCAACGATTTCCGATTCGTTGAAAATCACACATCAGCAGTGTGGGATGTTTAAGGAAGTCGCGGGGTACGGCAATCGCTCAGCTACTCAAATGTACTACTAAGCACCATGCATGTAACCCAAGTCCCCGGTGTGCCCCTGCAATCTGGCCAGGCGTCGGTTGGGGTGGGGTGGGGCTGCAATCCTTCGCCAGCTTGCGCTGCTGTAGACCAGCAAGCAACAGACGTTTCCATTCATATTGGATGCAGAAGTCCATATACAAGGACACGCTGCTCCTGCAGGGAATTCTGTCCGTGGCGTTCAGCCGTCGTCTTGCCTTGTTGTTTCCCTCCGATTCGCGCATGGCCAGTGCCTGGATCTCCCTCATGGCGTGATCATACTCCTCCCTCGGAAAGTTGGTCCTCACGCGGTCGTCCTTCAGCGTCAGCGCGGCGATGTCGTAAATCCGGGCCGCGAACTGCTCGTCCTCGAAGCTCCCCAAATATCGCTGACGCCCCTCCACCCAAATGGACGCCTCCCATTTTTCGCCGCCGCTGTAGACACACACTCTTTCAGGCAACCGGGTTGCAGGAATAGCTACTGGCGCACGCCCTGTGGCTGCACGCGCATCGCTGTGTCTTCTGTGGCCACTATGGCATTGCGGCCCTTTTCCGCAGCTCCATTGGCATATTCTGTTGGAAAAGATCTTTACAGAAAGCCTGTGCGTCTGTGGCCACGACGAACGTCTGAAATCTGACTTCTGGCACGTGCACACAATTTGCGCTGCTGTTTTTTTACTGAATTAGTGTTGTTTTGATGGAAGTATTAAATTCTCTAATAACCAGCTCATTAATATCAAATCCATAGGCTAACAGTTATTAATCAATAGCCTATACTCAAACCTCACCCCAACCACCAAGAAGAGCAGGCAGGTCAGAAGAACGCTGTAGGCTTCCGCTGGAAACAGGACCAGGACAGTTCATACTTGCCATTCGCTGCGGTGCTTTTTGTCAAGGTTTAGTTGTTCCCTTTATGAAACGCCTCTGGCATGCCCACTCTGTCGTGCGCGAGATGATGGAGCAAGCCATGCAGTGCATCTCATGTCGCCTTCAAATGCAAGGTTTCTCGATGATGATGATGCATTCTTGATGATTCAACGACTCATGACTCATGCAGCATAGGTTGCCTTGGGGGCGTGAGAATTCTCGACGATGATGCACGTTCCAGCGACTTGTGACGCACGCTGGGCCGATCCTACCCCTGCCTGTGCTTGCTGACGCCCCTGTACTTGGACGTCGGCTCCATCTTCACCCTCGTCGGCTTCAGCACCGCCACACCGCCCTCCTCCGCCGCCCCCGCGCCCACGGGGGCGTCCACGGCCACCAGCACCTGAGGCCCCGCTGCGGGCGCCCCGCAGGGCTGTGCCACAAGACACTTGTCCTCTCGCGCGGCGTCCGCCAAATCGGGCTGGTCGGAATGGGTGGATGTTGATGCCGGGGCCGTGTTTCTGTCGACCCTGGCCACTTTGCGGCCGCCGGGCCTTTGGCTGGATTGCCCGGCGCGCTTCCTCTCCCGAGGCTTCTTGGGGCAGTCCTCGTCGTCTGGGCGGCGCGGCAGATAGCGGTGAGCGCGCCATTGATCGGCATTTGAGTTCGCAGGTGGGCCTTTCGGTGACGGGCGGTTGACAGGTCATGATTACTTGGCGTCAGCCGTGGGTTGCACAGGTTGGGCGCACCCTCCTCAGAAGCTCTAAGGGAGGCCCAGAAGAGGTTCTCCAAAGTTCGTTCTGAGTTGTTTTGTTGAGCTGTTGTTCTGTGTTTGGAGTCAGAAATGCACCATGCCTCTACTCACCGAATCTGAAGAAGAATGGCTGTGTGCTCGTGGCACTCTGTTGTGATGCTGCCAGCTTCATCGTGGCCATTGTGCTGCTGGATGGATAAGGGTGGCAGGGATGCGTGCACGCGGCCTTTGTCGCGATCCTCACCTGTTTGGTACCGAGCCGGCAACCTGATCACGCGCCTGACCGACATGCGGCTGCTGCCCTGCGTCCTGGCGACCTCGCCGCCGCCCATGCCGTCCCCCTTGGCTTTGCCTCCGTCGCCATCCGGCCCTGACGCCTGGGGCGCTTCCTCCTGATTGGGTTGCTGGGTGGGGTGAACGCCGTCCCCACATTGCTGCCCCTCTGTGCCAATGTTCTGCGTTGATGGGCCCAAAGGTCCCGGTGCATGTTCGCCCAGCTCCTCGTCCTTGAGTGCCATCGCCGGGCTGGTGTGTTGCCTCAGGGCGCGCAAGGCGGGCGTCAACATGACCATTCTCCCAGGTTGCTGATCGAGGACAGTTCGTGTCTGTTGCTGCTGGATGGATGGGTTGTCAGGGGTAATGGTCTGGAGGTAGGGCATCCCAATGGCCGGTACAGGCTGTCCAATGGCTGATGCGAGCTGCCCAATGGCCATCACGGGCTGTCCAGGGCCGGGCATGGGCTGTCCAATGGCCATCTCTCCAAGCGTTGGAATCCCTATTGTGCCAGGTGCGAAGCCCTGCCTCACGTTGTAGGGGTACCTGTCGGTGGTGGTCAGAATCAGGCTGTCCAGATTCTGTGCCGCTGGAGCCTGCGGCAGTGCAGGCAGCACGTGCGTCTGGCAGGCCATGACTTGCAGGGGGGCGTGTGGAACGATTGACCCCCTGTGACGAATTCCAGTGCTGTGCACGATAGGCTGCCAGGCATCTGTGTGGCCAGCGGTTGCATTCTTTGCTGCCTGGCCCTGGCAGGCGGTCTTCGCACTGGTGTCTGCAGTGAGCACATTCGAGAGGGGGCCCATGGAGTTCTGATCAACATAGTTGTCTGGTGCCTGGTGCAGCCCATGGATGGCTGCCTGACTCTGCCCATCGATGCTGGGAACGGTTGATATGAGTGGCATACCCTCCACAACGAAGCCACCCATGCAGGGGGCATTAACATTAATCACGTGGTGGTTCTGCATGCTTCCCTCAACAACCGTACCATCGATGCAGGGCCCATTCACCAATTGGCTGTTGTGTACATTTCCAGCAATAGGCATGCCACCCAAGCACACCCCATCAATCGCATGGCTGTTCCTTGTGCTTTCCTCAGCAGCCATGCCTCCCAAGCAGTCTTTGTTCATCAAACTGTTGCCCTGTGCATTCCTCATCTCCTGTGGTGCAGCCTGTGCAGGCATTGCCCGTTCCGATTCCCGTTGTAGGCGCATCGCGTGTCTGCTACCCTCTGAAACTGGATCCTCTGCTGCACCAGCAACTGGGCGGGCAGCCGGTAGCATGGCGTGCGGCAGTAGAGGCGCTCCCAATCCCTGGCAGATCATCCCATTGCGATGGCACGCTGGCACAGCCGCCATGTGAAGCACTGGCGACCCAGTCGATGGGATTGTCGGGGCGAAGGGCTCCGACTGAAGCAGGGGCGAAATCTGGTACTGTGTTCCCCCCAACATCAACACAGGTTGGCCGTTGGCCATCACCTGCAGGGTTCCAGGCACCTGAGCGAACACTGTATCCTTTCTGGTCGATGGTGGCAGGTGTGGCATTCCAGGGGCAGGGCACATGGCCAGCCCGCTGGCAAGCACCTGGCCGGCCATGCCAAGTGGAGCCTGAGCTGTGCCCTGGCCCAGACAAGGCATCACTTGTGCCATGATTTCGGTGGTAGGCTGGATGGGAGTCTGAGGCCAGCCGACCACCACGTTGTTGGTATCGAGAAGCGTACCCACTTGAATGTTATTCTCGTTTGTTTCACGGCTGACAGTGTGCTCCAAAGCTGTGTCTCCTGTGGTAGGCAAGTTCTCAACAATGTTTGTCTCGTTCTGGACTGTGTCCGCCACAGGCATGTCTCCACGGGTGTCCATGTCATTGACACTGCTTGTCATGTGTCCAACAGTGTGCATCACAAGCGTGTCCCCTGTTGTTGTAAGATCCTGAACTGCTTGATCGTCACCTGCATTAGCATCGTGTCCTGCCGCAAGCATAATTCCTCCATTACTGGCTGTGCTGCCAGCCACACGACTGTCAGTGTTATCTCTCCCAAGGTTCCCACCTGGTTGATCCACAACCTCCCCTGTCTTCTGCCTGGCCCCCCACACCAAAGCTGCCTTGCCAATGTCAGCAGGACTCCCATCCACCTGACTGCCAACCTTGTCTGTGCTGTGGTCCACTGCACCCATATTCATTGTTTCTTGTGGGGCTGTTGAGATCACTGGCCAGTGGCCTTTGATCTGCTTGGCAGCGGCGGCCCCCAGTTGCATTCTTGGCGGGTGCTGGCCATTCTGGGGGCAAGGCTCGAGTGGCTGCTGTGTTTCTGGCAGACCCCGCATGGAAACACAGTCAGAGGGCACTGGACAAGGTAGGGCATCGTCCGAACTTGGCAGCTGGCCTGGCACCAAGGGCTGCTCTCCAGGTGCCATGGATGTCACGACACCGCCCTGCAGCATCTGCTTCAGAAAACATGAGTTTCAAGTTGCAGGCAGCGAGAAATGCATGCTTGTGATAACCTATGGTGTTGAAAGTTGGTAGGACGATTGTGAGCACTTGAGCACAGTGGCCTGCAAGCACTAAAGCTGACACAAGATTAGTTGTTGCAAGCATCTTTGTCCACTACAATGTTGGTCTGAATCGGGCAATGTTCAGTTTTGTGGCTTGAGCCCTTGGTGTTTCTGACCTCGCTGTAGTACAGAAATAATCAGATCGAGTGCAAATCAACATTGGCTTTGTGTTGCGTATCCATCCACCAATGCTGGCGAACATACAGCAATACAGCTTGAAGTGCATTGAATCTGAATCAACACTGTACAGCATTTGCCCCCAGTTGGTGGGGTGCATAAAATGAGGCGGCGACCTTGCAATAGGCATGTCTTATTGAGAACAGAAGCAGGGTTGGTATCCGCATTTGCCTGGAGTGCCAGCTACAAAGCACAGAAAGCCACTCCTGGCTCAATTTTTGGAACCCCTCTTTCATTTTGTGTCGCAGCCAGTCCAGCTGAGCCCGTTACGATTGTGCTAAGAACGTGGTGTCTTCCGCTACTCTGGTAATTCGCTTCACTCTGTCGTCTGACGCCAATTGCCTTCCAAGCTGCCCACACTTGCAATCAATCAAGAAGAAACGCGTGCCATGCCCAGCCGCTAGCTGTCAACTTCCTGCTTCGCCTGTCAAGAGCTGTGTTCACACTCTTGTCAACTTGAACCCCTAAAGGCACCAGAGCAGAAAGCTCAGGCCCTTACTCTATCAACGCCGCGCTCTTTGCCGAAGCCGCCAGCTCTTACTAACCCTTTGGCGGTTTGGCGCGCCAACACCCACACAAGCCACGCGCGCATTTCACCAGAAGGACCTTGATGGCAGCATCAAGGCGCCGCACCTTTCACCAATTCCACACCGCTGGAAATGACGGGCGGGCCCCGTCAGGCGCCCCTCCCTTGCCTGCGCGCCCGCCCGATCCCACCCAGCACACCCGCGCACTGGAAAGCCCACGCGCATCTCGCGCAGCGCTCGCAGACAACGTGCAGCTCTCCTACCCACACCGACGCCCCCCACGCCCAGCCGCGATCGATCCTGCAGCGCGACTGACCCCCCTGACGGCCTCGAAAGCGCATGCCGCCCAGCCCTTCGGTCGGCGCCGGCAAAACATCCCGGCAAACACATCGCGACGGTGCCCAGCGCCGCCCCGCCGCCCGCCCCAGAGCACTCCTTTCGGCTCCCATCCCTCCCGCCCTCGTGCGCGATCCCCCTCCCCCTTTTAGCCCCTGAGACCAAACCCCCGCCCTGCCACTAAACGATCAAAATGGATCCGACAGCGCGCCACGGCGATGACTGATCTGCTGCCACGGGCCCCAGGAAAGCCGCCGGGCGTCCCCTCAGCCCCCCTTCGCCCCACCCTGGGATCAATTTCCCCGCCCCTCCCTCCCCAAAAGGCCACGCTCCCCGCCACAAAATCAATCAAACTTCCAGCCTTGGCGGCAACTCGATCCATCGCCAAGATCGGCAGAGCTGCCCTTGGCAGGTTCGCGCGGCGCACCTGGAAGGCGTCAGGGGGGTCAATGGCGGGATTCCCCGCGGCAGAGAAGCCTAAGGGCCCCAGGGCGAGGCAGCCAGGGCCCTACAGATCAACGCCAGCAGAATCCAAGCCAGACCGCTCCGGTCGGATCAATCGCCTTGAGGCCAAGCTGCGGCTGGATAGGCCCGCGCGCGACGCGCGGGAGGGCACTTGTCCGGAAGGGCGCCCCGGCGGCCCAGAAACTGCAGTCAGATACCTGGAAGGCTGCGAGGCCTTGGGGCGAGGGGAAAGGGCGCAGGCGTGGGCGCGCCCAGGGTGAGTAATGCGCGGGCGCGCCGCAAATTGGCGGGCGATTTGCTGGGGTGGGGTGGGTAGGCCTGGCCCGGCCTGGGGGACATGAGCACGAGGTTGTTAAATCAAGTCTGTTTCTCTCCTTTTTTTTTCGCAGTGCAAAAACGCTTTTTGCTTCGGTCCCCAATCGTCAACTGGCGAGAACACCTCTTTCCATGTGTTGCCATAGACGAACGCTTCTTGGTAATAGGAAATGGTGGTTTCCTGGAGTCCAGTGCCTGGACTTTCTGCTTGCCATGCATCAGATTCAATGCACTGATCATGGACACCGCTTTTGCTCGAGCAAAATAGGAGGCTGAAGGATGTCTCTTTGCCTTGTTGTGTGAATTGAATTCTGATGATGTTGACCACCGGGTTGATTTGGTGCCCGTGTCAAATTTGGGGGGTACGGCGTTCCCTTTTGACACATGTTTGCCTCGTGTTTGTGGAGGGCCCTGTTGCGGGGTTTGCTGCGGGGCGTGCCGCATTTGGGGACAAAGTAGGGGGGGCTGGGCGGGGGGTGAGGGTGGCTGTGGCGGAACAAGCAATGCACTTGCCTATGTACTTTGGCCATCGCCTTGGGGATAAAAGAGTTAGATTGTAAGAATGTGCTACTGTTGCTGTGAACGGAGTACAGGATAAAGGAACGAAGTGCGCACTGCTTGCACTGTAGCTCACGAAGTACTGAGCCGATGAATTGAGTGTGTGATGCTTCAATCTCTGACAGGTGTGGGGACATAATCTTTGCCATGTGTGAGTTGCATATTGGATACGTATCGATTCTCCATTTCGAGTTACATTCCGGTTTTGTTGCGTTTGTGACACTTTCATGTTGGACAAACACCCCAGCAAGGGAAGACATCATTTTGACATCATTAAGGCCAGACCCCTACACCTCACCCCACCCCACCCCTCCTTAGCGTCAATCCTTATTTCGATACCAGGATGACTCAGCAACAATAACTAACAATGCCATACAACTTCAAAATGGCTTGAAGGGAAAAGGTAGCCGAAATTGTAGCGATTGCGGCGATTGCGGCGATTTCGAAAATGGGATGCCAAAAGTGATCATAGGCGATGAGAGCAACCCAAAAGTCTGAAAATTGTTCCATTCTAAGAATCATCTAGATGCCTGAAAGCTTGAGGGAGATCTTGCAACAAATTATGGGCTATTTGCTGCTGATCAGCGGCGTTTTTGTGCATCTTCCCGCCTTGTTTTGATTTTAGTGCAATTGCGTAATCTCTTAGCATCAATGGCTGTCCCCCCACCCCCGCCCCATGTCAGTTTGATGTTAAGTGTACCAAAACCAAAATAGTGTCTTCACTAAGTCTGGACCACACACTTTTGTGCACTCTGTTAAGAAGCCCCAAATCGTCGCACTGATGGCCAACACCAAGGCTTGCCACCCAACAGGTAAGGCGACAGTCCAACAATCACCGACGTCGACCAATTTTATCAAGAAGAATGTCCGCAGTCGACATCTTTTGATGAACAACCTTTTTTACACGTCCCTCTCATTTCAGGATTTCGCGAAAGTTGCAACAACATCGCATCAAGCAACACACTCCTTGCGCCAGTCAGTGCCCTGCATGGGGCTTGGATCATGGGAGAAGTATCGTGCACATGGGCATGAAGCGCCAGGACATGAACAGGAATGAGTGCTGGATGGACAGACAATCTAATCCAATCATTGGCTTTCCTGCATGATTCTCCTGGTTGGCTGCTTGCTGACAATTCAGCTCGACCTAGGCTGAATTGCCCATGACACTTGGTTTCTGCACCATATGTACGGAGGATACGATTGAGCATAGCATCGGTTCATGGGTTTCGCCTTGCACGTCACGCCCTTACGCACGCTTTCTCTTCTGAATTACTGTTTTCATTGAAATTGGGTTGGAGTCCACCCGGGTCTCCTTGCCCAACAAACAGCACTGCATTGCACAGTCTGCCAATGGCCCCATGGCCAGTTTCATGTACTGGAGACGGTGGGGGCCGTTGTTAACACGTTTCAAACATCAAATGATACCTGTATGCCGTGTAAGCCATTCGGTATATGACAACTGACGCCGTTTGCATTCATGTGAAGAAACACTCTGTGAATTCGGAAGGATTGGAGGAAGCATTGCAGCTGCACCATCTGATCAATGTACGACTAGAGAACTGTTGAAGTGCTAAACAGTATGATACAATGGCGTTTGAGAAAGCAAACGACAGCTCGTGTTCCAGGAACATATTCTGTACAGTGGGAGAGCAATCCCACATGGGCGTTTGAGCGAATAGCATGGCGACTGATCATCTGGCCTTTGGTGCGCGCGCTGGCATAAAATATCTGCCTTGCGCAACTCTGACCCGCGCTTGAACTGTGCTTGATTGATAAAATCGGCATCAATTGTACTAATTCCAAATGTTAATAAAAGTAAAACCATGAATCATGTACTCAATAACACATTACGTGTCTATTGGGGTCGTGTCGTGTAACCCGAACCACGTGCTTGCCGTCCATTTTGACCCAATTTATCGCAACTTGGGCCCATTTGTTCATCAGTTTCGTTTGACGAGTGCAATGGATGAGGATTCACGCAGCTCCCCATCAGCCCCAATTCCCGATGGACCATTGAAGCGCCATCGAGATGAAGACTTTCACGTCTGGATTGGAATTCACACCACAAAAGGACGAGGCAGAAAGGAACAGGTGGAATGAACAACGAGCCATTTGGTACAAGTGAGACACGTTTCAACAACTCAGTGACCGTCACAACATTTCCTAGGAGCGCGACCTCCCCGCCCTCCTCCTACTCTCTCCCACAAACACACCGCACCTCCCCTAAGGCTCCAACCTAACGACTCTCCCCGCCTCCCGATCCCGCCAGCCGAAACCACACTGAGGCGACAAACGCCGCCGGGCCCGTGGCGCCGCGGGCCCGCCCCTGCCAAACTTGGTGCCGGCCCATCGCTCGATCGCCGATCGCCATCCATCAACAATCAGCCCTTTTGGGAGAAAATGATCCAAGGCTTAGTACCTTATGATGCACTGTTGCGCCATTCTCACCCGGGGGGCGGGGTGCCACCAACCACCAATCAAGAGGTGCCAAGAATTCAAAGAATCACACTAAGCTCGGCAGGTCCAGGCGCTTGTGGCTGCCGTGGGACTTTCTCAACGACGCCGCCCGCTTCATGTACCTGAACCGAGTCACGTCGTCCAAATCCCCCGGCTTCTCCTCCACGAACCCCATGCGGATCCACCCACCTCTGGACGGCCCCCCTGACGTCATCCTGCTGAGAAGGCCGCTGCTGGACGCGCCTGGCGCGACCTGCCGCGGCTTCGCGTAGTCCAGCACGGTCACGTTTTCCAGCTGGGGCTCCACGGAGGGGCTCAGGCCGCCGGTGGTGGTGGCGTACTCGTACCAGGCGCCCTCCTCGGGGCTGGCGGCGTCGTGGCTGCAGACGTGGACGACCTTGAGGGCGCGACGGATCTCGCCGTACATCCTCTTCGCGCGGAACAGGGCGGTTGCCGTTAGCGTGCTGTGAATGAGCGCGTTGAACTGCCTAAACTACGTTGAACTGCCTAAACTACGTTAAACTGCATCGAACAGCGTAATTGAGCCGCTAATTCTGAATGGCGCAATGGCACGGTAAAGTACTGCGATTGGCTTGGTGAAGTTCTGGTACTTTCCTGCACACGCTTTTCATGTGATTGCCGAATGGTTGGCCAAAGTACCGCCATCAGCTGGCATGGCCTGGGCGCAAATAAGGGACGCAAGCATTTGCTGCAGGCCGACAACAACAAGGCGCCGAAATGTGCGGGTAATGGTTTAGGATGCACCAGCCATTACGCCAGCAGCAAATACCACCACAACTCCCAACTTTCCTGGTCCTGGCTTGAACACCAAATCCCACAACAGGCCACAGCCGCAAGGGAGACAAGACGAAAATATCCATTTGCACGTCCATGTCTACTGTACGCACCTATCAACACAATCAACACGAATTTGTCCGCTGAGGGCGACAGCAGCAATGAAGGTAAAAGGGCGATAGAGAAAACAGAGGGGAAGAAAACAAGCCCCACCGTGGCGAGCCGGACGCAGTCCGACCGCAGCAGGTGGCTGCAGCCCTCTTGCAGCGACGTCTGCGTCCTGAAGTCGGATATGATCCTGACCAGCCGGTTCCGAAGGTTGGCGATCTCCATGCCGCGGGGGATCTGCGTGATGACGCGGAGGGGGTCCACCATGCCGCCCACGTGGTCCAGAAGGTCGCCTGCATGCGCAGAGGGCGCTGGACGCATGAACGACCATGAAGAAACGAGGGGAGTGCGAGGTGAACGGACGGGCGAATGAGTTTTGATTGGCTTTCGGGGAGAGCGGCAGTGTGCCGCAGTACATTGTGCATTGTAAATGGACATGCAGGCGGCAGCGCCTGATTATTCGATGTTTTGAATGGAAACGGAACTGGGCTGATATTGTCTGGAGTGAGTTTGGATGATATCCCATACATTCTGCATGGGACCACGTATCGAGCTCAGGCAATATTTGGTCCATCCATGTGAAAGCCGAGCTGTAAAGAATCTAACCACATCCGGCCCTTCTGGTTCTCAAACAACGCCTGTCCAATGAGTGAAAGGGTAGAAACTGACCACCCAATCATGACGACCCAATCGATGCACATTTGCACCCGTGCGTTGCCGGCAAATTGTCGCCCGTTTCACACCAGTTATTTCCGTTTCAAGGCGCGCTCAGTTCGTAAAAGATTGTGCGCAGCGGGGTGCATCGTAATGTATCGTATACGCATCGCACTGTCATACAATTGTATGAATTTCGCGGACTGGCACTGCTTACCGGTCGTCGCCGCGGTCCCCACGGCCCAGTCTATGAGCGAGTCCCACAGCTCGTCGTCGTTCTGGCTCTTGGCGAATTCGATGGCCTGGTCCATGTCCGCCAGCTCCTTGATGATGAGCTGCAGGGCTTCGTTGGAGTTGCCCATGCGCCCCAGCACGTACACCTGCTCCTTCACCAGGCCTCGCTTCTTGCACACCTCGTAGGCCACGTCCAGCGGGTACTGGTGGCTGCTGCGCAGGAAGCCCATCAGGCTGGCCACGTCGTAGTCGGCGTACAGCTCCACCTGAGGCGCGCCAGGCACCCATTCAGGAAAAGCACTGGCACACAATGGCAATACAAAGTATTGGTGGATTTTCCCAAACTAGGTTTACCAATTCTCCAGTTGCTCGGCGACAAACGGAGGGCGACGGAAACAAGAGGACGGTTGGATGGGGTCGTCCTTGAGGATAGGTGATTTTTCAGGTTTCCCTGCTTTTTTTCCAGCTTTTTCTAGGATGTCCTAGTTCTCCAGGTTTCCTAGATTTTGCTAGCTTTTTCTAGGTTTTCAGTGCAAGCGTAACATTCTTCACCTTCACGTCCCTTTCGTTATCTTCATATCCAGAAAAGATAGGTATGCGACGAACCTCGATACAAGGGGCCTTCGTCACTCCTAACGTACTGTTGTTACGGCTAGAACTGATTGAGTGTTATAAATAACTGAATGTATGAAAAGATGACGAAGCACTAGGAATTACATTAAGGATGTTGATGAACGGACTGGGTATAAAGGACAGAACGTCTGTTGTCCTTTTGCCTCGGCTGTAAACCGTTGCCGTGGACTTGAGCGTACGATTCCCGTTCAGGGATCGCCACCCCTCGACCCTGCCTGCCTTCGTCACTGTCACAATCGGGTGAAGACGCGGTACAGATGACGCGATTTAGTTCCGGTCAAGCACGGCTAGCATAATCTATTGTGACACGCAAATGTGATTACATGTAATTTAAGTCATGTGCGACATTGCATGGTGAGATCTGCAACGTACGCTTGCACATGGTATTCAGCAATTCAGCATTCTTCACACGCAGAGAAACATTTGCGGAAGGGCGGCATTTGCCAGAGCAAGCGAACACAACGACGATCAATGTGCAAGGCGCATGGCTTCACTTTATGTCGCTCCATGCAGAGTGCTGGGAGTGTCAGTTCGGTGCAGAACCGAAGTCCTCTTCTTGCTGTGACAACTTTTGATGCAGTTAACACAAGCTTCGGAAAGAATCACAGTCCTCGTGTACCCCGCCAGTCATCGCCCTCAAGCTGGAAGTGAGCTGTATTGGTTATGGTCATTAGAGCAACTGGAACACAAAGGAATTGATCCCGCATGTCATTGTCATGCATGTCACACTCTACACTTGTCCGCTCTTACCATGCGGTGCGTGCAACAAGATAAAAGGGTGACACACAGCCAAGGTCCGGACGACCAGCTGTAACAAAGTGCATGTCAGCAAATGCCCAGTACACGGCCAGCACATGTCCTAAAACGCCGAGGGTGGATGCAAATAAAAATGCAAAACAGTGACAAAAACAATAGCAAGTAGTTAAGGTACAAAATCCTGAAAGAATCAACTAATCAAAATATGCACACTGTGCACATTCTTACCAGCAGTTGGTGGAACTCTGGGGCTGCCAGGGGGTTGGCCTTCACTAGTCGGTCCATGTACCGAAACAGCCATTTCTCCCACTTTTGGTGCAGCCTTTTGTCCTTGTCATCCTTGCACACCTCCATGGCTGCCTGCAGCTCGGTGACCACCCGGCCAGGCTCCATGTCCTCAGAGTTCTCCACCAGCAGCTCAAGCGCCTTGTCCTCATTCAGGGATATGAGGGCTGTGAGCTTGCCGTTCAACGCTGGCAGCAGCCGGTGCTTCACGATGTATTCGAAGACACTTGGCCAGCGCAACTTGATGTAGATGTCCACGGCATTGGCATGCATGTTCTGGTGAAGAGGGGGCGGATTAGTAAATGAACACAAGTACACTTGAAGGCAGCATGAAAAATACGTTGGTCATGTCATGTGTCTACTAAACCCAAATCGTCAGAGGGGTCAGGTTCTGAGTAACCCATACATGATCACACAATGCTCAGCAAAAGCACCCTAACCCCACAGGCGCAGACCAGTCGTTGCAGGAAAGATAAACTTGTCACACAATGGCTGCAAAATCCTGAGCAGGGGACAGCGAGACTTTGTGCTGTGCTGTGACAGGCATTGCAGCGGTCTCCCCCCAAAAAAGAAAGCACACCATGCAACGCATTGTGAATGGCAAAAACACATGCACCCAGGGCTTTGGGGTAGCTACCGGTGTGCAGTTTAGTGGTGGGCGAACACCAACGTTAGGGCCAGGACATCTGCTGCCAACGAGATCGTCATCGTTCAAGTCACCTTGCAGGGATTGACAGGCATGGAGTCAAGGGTGGGAATGGTGTACATAGACAGTCCTTGTGGAAAGAAAAGATGTTGCCAAGCAACACTTCCCCTTGCAAAGAATACAATTCCAACCTTTCTCATATTGTCAAGATGGTGTGGAGGCGACGGATGATCATCAATGAGCACCGTGTCTACCAAAACAAAGGCATACTTGAGGGCAGTGGAAATATAGTTGAATAAGCACGAGGGGCCTCTTTTCGTAGGGAGAGGATGTGCTGGGTGGGATGCACTCAAGACCAACCACATCACAACAACAAAAGAAAGGAAAAGAAAACATGCCTCACAGCGAAATCTGAATGCAAGGCATCCCTTGGCTCCACCATGTCCATGGAGGCCACACCTGCAGTTGGTAGAGCTGGGCCAGCACCTCCATGAGCACCGACTTGTCCCCCCTCAGCGCCTCCACCTTCTGTTGCACCTCCTTCGTGAGTGCCGTCACCGAATACACGGTCGACGGCCACACCGTCACCAGCTCCAGCAGCCGCCTGTGCTGGGCAGGGAAGGGCACGCAAGTGCGAAGGACCATGTTGTACGCGGCGGGCTTCAGGGTGGGGTTGCTGGTGGGTATGTGCTTGGCGAGGGTGTGCAGCTGACTCCTCTGGGCAAAGTGGAAGATGTAGCGCTCCCAGCGGTTGTAGTCATGATGCAAGAGCTTTGGACACATCTTGCCTGCCTCCTCAAAGCGCTGCTTAGTGAACAGGTGGTCCATGTATCTGTCCACGACCTGAGGTTTGTGGACAAGCTCCAACAGTCAGTGCAGTGCCTATCTAAAGCCAGAAACTTGACAGGTGGTTCTATGGACAAGGGCTTACAGCAATAGTGGAGTCAATGGAATAATCGTCAGATGGGATAGCGTAGGTTTTTGGCGATTC
This sequence comes from Ostreobium quekettii, assembly GCA_905146915.1. Taxonomy (NCBI): domain Eukaryota; kingdom Viridiplantae; phylum Chlorophyta; class Ulvophyceae; order Bryopsidales; family Ostreobiaceae; genus Ostreobium; species Ostreobium quekettii. The sequence goes on from CAJHUC010001144.1 coordinate 76,473, forward strand.
TGGCTCCTTGTGTGTCGTTGCAATGAACAGGTTCCCAGAGCTGCTGTGTTGTGGGTGGGCACTGTGGGTTCACACATTCGCCACATCATGATCGAGGCCATGGGAACAATCCATCAGTCCAACTCTGAACAGAATACCCCAAACACAACATTTTACATTGCCATTCCGAGACAACATCCCAAGCATGTGACCAAGGTGTTCGTGGTGGGCGACAATTGGCAGCAGCGATGGCAAAAAGACAAGGGAAGCAAGAACAACAGCTGTTGTGGTTGCTAGGGTGAGTGGGGTGGGGACTACTTGCAAGCTTGAAGTGATACAACAGGTCAAACAGGAAAACAGCAACTGGTGCGGAATGCATTGGCAAACAAAAGTATTTCATGTTAGCAGACAACAGCAACTGGCATGGAATGCATTGGTTGCAAGTATTCCATGTTGCCACAAGTAGACAGCCTGAATTCCGACTTGCAAGACCCAGGTAGAAGTGGCATCGCAATGTGACAGCAGACAGTTGTTAAAAACAAGCAGTTTGCATTCCAGGATCCGCGCTAAACTACTTAAACCGCGTTGTTGTGGAAAGCAGGTACCCTGCTGATTTCCAGCCCAATGGCATCATGCCCCAGCTTAACGTGTCCAGTGGGCACAGAGCAGCAAGACGCGGTTTTCACATGTCTGACATACAGTCCCACAGAAACACCACCAAAGGATGTCTTCTGTCCTGGTGTGGATGGGAACTGGCATCTCGAATGTGATTTGGTATTTAGAAATAAGACAAGGGACACAACACCATCACACGATCTGTACCAGTGAGCGAAAGACCAGCGGGGCAACAGCGATTCCACAATGACTGCATCACGAATATGACTAACATTATCTGAGCAAACCTTAAGCAATGGCATATTCAACAGTTGAGTACTTAAATGGACATACTTCAGTACACTCAACCCCTCCTGAACATCGCATATCCATGCAGCACAAATTCCAGCATTCAGCAGTCCACCAATAGGAGGCATTTATTCTTAACTCTGCAAATAGGAACAAATAATGCATCGTAGGAGTAAACGCACAAGGAAGCAAACAGTGCCCTGTGTTGCGACACAGCTGCAAATGTAGTGTTTTCTCATTTTTAAACCCCATAGCCACAGCAGAATCGAATTCATACCTGATCGTACGTGTCGGGATCACGCTTCCTTAGACTTTCCGCCACCTTCAGTGCTTTTTCGTATCTCCTGTGTGTCAGCAACCAGTTCACTCTGTCACTCCCATCTCTGGGCTTAGCAACCACCACTTCCTGCACATGCAAGAGATGCTGAATTGTTAGGCGATGGGCACAAGCTAGCAAACAGGGCAAGCAGATGCTACCGATTATGCAGTCGGTCCAGAGGATGGCAGATCGCTATTGGTGGGAAGTGCGTCAAGCTATGGTGAAGTGCTGAACAGAGACCAAACTGCAACTATTGCACTACCACAACATCGATGTTGCAGGCAGCACACAGTTGAGAAGTTGCATGCCAGAAAGTGGGGCAGATGGCCATTTTCTTCCCCAGCCGCTGTCAGCTGCATTTCCAGTCTTGTTGGATTGCCAGAAAGGCTGATGGAATGGAGGTAGACAACGATTATTCTCATAATAATTCAGCGGTTCATTTAGTTTACCCAAAGACCATGCAGGGCTGCAGTCGCCAAAAAATGCTTCCAATTCGTTCCAATTTCATCCACATACTTCAGTGTCAGAGTTAAGGTTTGAACTTTTTTTTCAAATGCTTCATGAAGCCTCCTTCCCAGAGCCCTGCTGCCTAAGGTCCGAAGTGTAAAGATTATCCCGCACGACTGTACGGCATGCCAGCAGCTGATGTACAGCAACCGATTGATGTAACCAGCCCTCTACACAGAAGGCTGACATGCATGGTATTGGCGGGCGATTTGTTGTGCCACGTTCATTGGTACCATAGTCTCAACACCATGTGGACTGTGGTGTGGTGTATACATCCAGCCCTGGTTCAGCAGACATATATGGACTTGGTGAATTTGTGGACACAACTGATCCATAGAGTGGCGAGTTGTGGGTCACTTTACTACTTCTTCTGGAAACAGTTCCGTTCTTAAAATACACGATCAGCCAAAATCAAAGGCTTGATTCTGCAAGCACAACATGACAACACCACAGCAGCTGGCACTCCAGACAATTCCAAAGCAGACATGCCCAGCTACAGCCAAATAGCCATTCTTCCTTTCTTCACTGAGACATTGCTAGATCCAGCACATGCAGGCAAAAGCAACCCCAGAGAATCCCAAATCCTATAGGCAGGACAAATGCGGTGTCCACCCTGGACAACATCTGCAGGTTCCTAGATCATCCAACATAAACCTGAATACTCAATACAGTAGACTAGATGCAAAGAGGATTCACCTTGGATGACACAACATAGAATAAGGGTTCATCTCCTTCAGTCCACCAGTCCACAAATTGTGTGCTGCGGCCACTTGGGGATGCTCCTGCCATCTGCCGTCCATTTGTTCCACCTTGTCCGGATCCCCACGTTGTTAAGGAGTAGTCATTGGCCACATAGTGCTCAAAGCCACCGATGGACAGGGCATCTGACGACTTTTCGTCATTCTCGCGGGTGATTATTCGGAGCTGCGCAAATATGTGTGTCAGTGCACCATGGACAACAGGTTTTTGGACGATCAATGGTGATCAATTGAGAGTTGGACAAGACCGAGTTCAATGGATGTTTGAACGATCAACAAATATGTGAAAGCTAAAATTAGGAACATGAAATACATTTGTCAATAATACGAAATCGATGAAATTGGGATTACAGACAAGAAAACGCTCATGGGTGGATCGCCCCTGGTGCAAGATCGTTCAAGTGCAGTTTTTGAGCAAGCAAATGAAGCAAAATGGATGACCAACAGAAAAAGAGAAGCACAACAAAAATGAAACAATTGCAACTCAAAGGGAATTGAATAAGCTGCCAGGCCATACTCTGTAGTACTGTGCCTGCAGGCACCGTTCTCGATCCAGCCACTCGTTGCCAGCCTCCATTCAAGGCTGTGTGCGAACAACAGCACAAGCTAACCCAGCAACCCCACAACAGAATTGCGCCCACCTCTGGTCTGCATGGCTTCAAATGTGCTCCGTTCTTAGGATCCACCTGCCCTGGTTTGTCGACTAGTGTCGTCATGTATGCTAGGACTGCCAAGTCATTGCCAAATGGAGCAATACCCTGCATGAAAGCAAAACAGTCACTGACAAGCACGACTGGCAGAATTGGCATCTGTCTATGGCAATTGACTGACTGCAGAGCCAATGACTTTAGTCCACAAAATCGTCCACCAGGTGAACGGGAGTGGCTTACAATGATCTTCCAAATGCACTCAAGAGGATTATGCAGAATAGCAAGGTCAATGACCTGCAAAGAGTGGCAGAACACAACAACATGGACAATAGCTTGTTCCTTGAAGGGAATCTGCCAATGGAAACGACTGACAAGTGAAACATCAGAGTCGCCATTGGGATCAGATGGCTGGCATGCAAGCATACTCTGATGCTGATTTGAAGGTGGATGTGTACTGCATTGGAATGATGATCGTGCAGTCCATATGACAGTACACAAAGCACAGTCAGGCACCACATACTTTATCACCGCATTGAGCAAAACAGCAAAAAACTGGGAAATGTTGCAACCCCTCCATGTCACCAAATTTCGAATGCAGGTTGCCAATACCATGAGGCCCAAATTCCCTGTCTATCAACGTCTGCGCTGACAAATCATCATTTTCGACACCCTGTGATTCCATGGCAACACAGCGGCCATTGTATTGAATACGCTCGAGTAAGCCCTGGGTCCATGCTCACAACTTTGTGGAATAGTCCAAATAGCATTTGACATCGATTCAAGATTCAGCTTGCAAGGATACGATCTGAATTTCCTTGTGTACAGTTGCATGTGGCGTTCAATTAAAAAGCCAAGTGAAAAATCACACCCATATGCCCAGGTGGACAACACTGGACTTGTCCATAGTATGGGTTCTAGTTCAGGGACCCGCCAGCTCAGGATGGAGAAGCAGCCAATTGTGATGTTGACGCTCCATGCCAGTCGATGAGCAACAAAGCAACATCGTTTGTGGCTCCCACGCCAGGCTCCTAGGCCAAACTTGCCTTCCTTGCGAAGGTACCAGGACTCTTGAATGCAGTGTACTTTGGAATAAAGAGGAGACAACGGCAATAAACAGGCACCAGGGCATAATGCCACCGCCTCATATGGCAGTGGAGCCTGTCAGTGGTGCAACACTTCCCAAACAACAGGGAGGTGGCTGTATGGCGATCAAACACATTCAAGCCAGTGCTGATCGGAAAGGCTTTGGTGGTCAGAACTTCGATAAAAAGGATGCCTGTTTCCTTGACTGAACAAGCACAACATGAGAATGGACAAGGACCTGTGCGCATCTACGGTTGGCAAGCAAGGCATGGCATGCAAATGGCTGACCTGCAATGGCATAACACACTGGTAACTAGGCAGGGAAACTGTGGGGCATCATATAGTGCACCACCTTGCACTGAATAGAAAAATGACTGTTTACGGTTAGCGTGGCTGAGGTCATTAACAGCTGGCATCTACAATCAGTTGGAAGGGCATCGACACGTCAAAGTCTAGTAAAGGCAAACTATTCAACAGATGATGTACAGTTGAACATTGGCTTTGGCCAACTGAGGCAGAGGAGATGAAGGTGCTCTGTTTGTACTGGCGAGTGTGTGGGAGGTGCGCAAACTGTTGAATGGCCTATGTGACCAAAAAGGGGGAAATGCAAGACGAGGGGGCAGTGCATGGCACAACGCAACATAGTCCATTTTGGGAATCGTTTGGCAGCATCTGCATTGCAGCATCTATTGTAAAAAGGTAGGCAAAGGCTCAGGAATTAATAGCACTTGATTTTATTGCTTTCCTGCAGTAGTGTTTGAAACAACTTGGGCTGTCTGTCACACGTGCCACAGGAGCAAGAGCAGCGATGGGAGAAAACTGGTGCAATGTGCCACTGTAGCAAGCGTTGGCAATCACATCGTAATAAACATGCAATGTGACAATAATCATATTCTGATAGATGTGGTTGAGGCGCATTCACCACCCAGCTGACCTCCCCATTTCCCACCGCACCGAGACAATCCCATCGATGTCAAATTTGGCCAGAATGGCCACTCCACACTGCACCGTGCTCGTTGGCTCTGGGGACTGAATGCTCGCAACCTGCAGAGCAACAGTCTTGCCAATCAAACAACCAGTATCCTGATTCATAAATTCTTTATTCACAATCAACAGGCCACAGAATTGAGTTGATGTTTTTGAAATATTACTCATAAAGCAACCCAGAGGACAAGTCAGGTGCAGCATTTTTGAGCTGCCGGGAAATCAAACAGAACAGCACAGTGCAAGTACAATGTGCCTCATCTGCCTTTAGCTGCCAAAATATATCGGAAATCAAAGCCAAAATGAGCCATTTTCACATGATGCTGTTAGCAGTTGAAGTTATCACGCTGTGCAGGCATCATGTGTGCAACTGCCAATGGCGTGTCCGTGCCCTGCCTTGTATATGTATATGTGAAAACACAGAGACATACACACTGAAACTACTTGACGGATCAGGCACTCTATTGTTCCAGGGTCCTTTGTGTCCTGCAATCACACTCAAAGTTGGCCTTCTTTGCAGAGCAAAGCCATTAAAACATCATTTTTGGTGGTTCTTTCCAGCTGCAGCACTCATCTCCTGTGCTACTTAATGTCACATCCGATGGTAAGGAGCTGGTTCTGCCCCTTGATGCAGTCTTTCATAGACCCTTGCAGTGAGTTATAAAAGTGCCCATGCCTTCTGAGCCAGCATATTCACAGTAGGAGCGCTGGCCCCAAACCGTCATCTTTTTCTAGAAAAGCTGTGTTCCATGTGCACCTGCGGCCAATTTGGATCAATTCTCTGTATATTTGGCATGACTATAGTGCAGCTGACGTTAGAGCCACCCGAGTAGGTGGTGCACTAACATATCCTTCGAGAGGAGGCAAATCATGGGGATTTTGTTCTGACCACCCCCAATGGGGATAATAGCAACACCAAGAAATTGAGCTTACCCGAACTGAGGTTTGCAAATATGTGGGACAGAAAGCAAAAGGGCCCGATGTCATGCTGTGAGCTCGAAAATTGCAGTCCTTAGATCGAAAAGCAAACACAGAACACTATATGAAGCAGGGAACACACAAAGCAGAATGAGATCATTCAGGCCAGCGTTGGGTCATGTACTAATCGAAGATATTGAGAAGGCGATCCAATGCAGCACAGCGCAGCACTGCAGGCAGTGGGGAGGATTTGCAGCAACTTTTCTGAACAAACGTTCCTGCATGAGTAAAGTCCTTCTCTGTGTTGAAGGTTGTGGGCCCCCTCTGCTGGATCTTCACTGGCAATAAATTTGCCAAACATGCTACAGGGCACAATAAATTCAGCTCACACACTTTAAGCATTTCTTGTTAAGGCAACCTCAATTTCCTAACAGGAGTACAAGTAAAATGTAAAGCCACCACCAGGTCTGTAATCGAACATCAGATCGTATTATCAGATCTTCAATGCGAGCCTTACGCTGATGGTGTGTGCCCAGCCGATCAGCAGCACATTGTCCGTTTCCCAGAAAAGTTGGCATTGCATCCTTGTCGATGGGTGTGTCCCACGAGGGCGATCAACAGATCCGATGTGCTTGTGCGAAGATGAGTCGTATACCTGCAACGGACAAAGTAATTTGTGATGAAATATCATTTTTTGCAACCACGATCATGTCCAAATCAGCACAATCCCAGGAAATGTTTATTCAAAACTATTTGTGGAGCATTTTGAAGATAATGCAATACGAAGTTTGCATTTTCAGAGTCGACCATGCAAAATTACAAGCTGCACTTTGAATCAGCTCACAGATAGTGTACAAGTTATGTCTAAGGCACCATGCTGCCATTGGCGCTATACAACACACTGCCATATGTCCTCCAATTATAGCTCATAGAGGAATGAAGGAACCCAATTAGTGTCATAGTCTTCTTGCTGAAATCGTCAGCTCTTCATGCTTTGCGGAATGCTGAACCACAATCACTGTAAAAGGACAAAAGTCCCGAAGAAAACACTTCAGCCAATGCAGAAATTACACACCACCACAGTGCAGTCGCAACTGTCACCTTCACACCAACATCATTTGCCCACGCTATGAAGCTGCCAGCCCAGCGAACGATGTGGATGGGTCCCTCGCCTGCATGCAGGACAGTGTCCCTCTTCCCCAGCCACCCCTAGGATATAAACCACACAAGCAATGTTGGGTTCGCACTTGATGTCTTGAATGTGCTGAGGGACATTGAAGTCGATAATGCCTTCAGGGCTTGCACACAATAGTTTCAAAGATGTGCAAAAGTTAATAATGCTGAGGGGCTTTTGGGGGTGGGATGTGTCCTCCCGAATGAGGTGCACAAACGTGGAATGCTATGTGCCCTTCCGCGCTGGTGGGAGACTACTGTGACTTTCATTCTCTCTACCTGTTTTGAACGTGGAACCAATGTGGATTCCAAAAGCAAATGCGAGGAACTTTAGTGAGGCCCAAGAAACGTGAACTTGAGGCGGCAGCAGAGCAACTTGTGTTCCTGCTCACACACTTTGATCATGCCTCAGAATGACATGAAAACAGGGGATTCAGGTACTATTTGAGCTGCTGGGCAGATGCTCAACGTTCCAAGGTAGCGCATTCTGGCATCCACTCACCCGAGAATTCAACAGGAGCTTGCCAGCAACTCCACCCGTCACAAATTCTTGGGTCTTTCGAGAGCTGAACCGCGGGTCAAGGGCAATGCTCTGGTGCAATAACAGAGCACACGGTATGAGCAAGAGCACAAAATAAACTTTCCTCTTAGTTCTATGGCACTCGTCAACATTGAACAGCTCATATGATGATACACATCTTTCCATCTTCAACAAGATTAAGTAACAATTCACATGCCAAGACAACCTGCAGAGTGCAGCTTTCCTTGTGGCCGAAGCCCAGTCTTCTACTCTCTGAGACTCTGGGAGTCTCGATGGGTTCAGCACTTTCTGAAAACTTGGTAAAGTATTACTGAGTGCAACGTTTTGCACCGAATATCTTGAGGGAAATGGAGGGTTGAACAGATAGAACGACACTATAGAGTGTTGTACCCTCTCAGAGGGCTTGCAGTGAGTGCTGCCAGTTACAATATGATATCAACAATATGTGGTGCAAAGGAAACACAACTGCACATAATCATGCAGTTAGTCTTTCTTCCTTTTCTGGCAATTGTTATCTGTCCAGAGATGGTCACCATTGCTTCCCAGACAGTCCATCCCAAATCCAAATACTTGTCCACCAAAGAGCACCAAATCTTACTAAAAGGCCTGCAGTGTTAACACAGAAGTCCTCCTAATGTCTCAGTGCATTGTGCATCTGTACCATACCGCACTAACAACTCTGCCGCTTTCATCGTGGAGGTGCAAGGTAGGAATTAGGAACACAGGAACTACGGGACAGAGAAGCTTGACAATGGAACAACAAACCTATGTAACAGAATAGCGCCTTACAGCTCTTTTTGCACCAATATATCAAAATGTCTCATCGCTCTTCCTGGCAGACTGTCCCATCCACAGGATGGCCTTCAAAGCCATCAACCAACTTGAATATCTGGTGGTATGGGAGATGGACCAATCCTCTGTGTTGCTGTGTCGTGTAAACAAGTGCAATGGTTGCAACTGTGAATTCAAGAGCCGGCAAGTATGAAACACGATGGGCACTTTTTTGCATGTATCTGGGACGTTTGCCTTACCTTCAATGGTCGTTGGTAGTTGAATGTGTACAATTCTTCTGAGCAAAGGCTCCGAATCTGGATGCCACACACATGTGTCAAAACTGCAAAGAATTTCCAATATCTCACCTAAGCTTTTGCCCGTTCATTAAAGGTCATTCTGACAGAAAAGCACAAGCATGCCTGAACAGACATTGCCAACGGAATGATGAACCCTCAATGCCACTAACGACTCAGAACAGTGTCTCGTCACTTTTAGACAATTGCAATCAAATACTGACTGCACTGGGGCCATTTGATACGCAATGCAGGCAGTGACAAGTGACAATGTACAGCACATCCTGGAATCAGCAAAAACAATGCGCCTGCATTACAAGGGTACACCCTTCCTGGCCTTGCAGATGGCCAGCCATGTCTGTTAGAGGTTTGTGAAAGCAAATCGACTATGTGCACATTATATGCAGTGTAAATATTGTCGATATTGGTCAAATGTCATTTCGTGGTCGCATGCAAGCCCATGCTGGGCATGCACACTAAACATATTATGAGGTATGCTGTATGAAAGAAATCTGTACTTCAAGCAGTTGTGCTCAACAGTACTGCAGCTAATGCAAGTGCAAAGGATGCAAAGGAAGCTCTCTGCATTGAACTCCACATAGTGTGATTTGAAGCAACAACAACGGCAGCAGACTGCATTCATGTCATGAGCCCATGCGTGCCATAATGGGCACACGTAGTCCTTGCGTGTTCAGTGAGCAACGCTAGAGCATTCGTGGGATGAATATCCATGGTGAAGACATTCCCAAAGTGTGCTTGCAAGCAATGAAGATATAGTGCTATTCAGTGATGAACATCTTTTTCACTGATCAACGGCAGAACTGTCCTTATGCTGATAGTACAAGGCTTGCAGTGGCCTTTGCTGTGTGCTCAATGAAAATTCAAGTCAATGGCAACACCAAGGTACATGGACAGCCTGCAACTCATTCGTGTGTGGGCAGGTCGGGGGCCCAACTCACCACAACCGTGCCATCATCGGAGCAGCTGGCAATGTATTCAGTTGCACTGTCGAAAGAGAGGCCGGTAACGGCCGCCTTGTGATAATCGAAGCATTTGACCTGCCCAATCACAACACTCACATCAGGCATGGTCCTCAACTGCCAAGTACAAAGATGTTCAAGTTAGAACTCAGAACTTGAAAGTCCGTAGTTCAACTGGCTTCAACTGGCATTCCTTACGTACCACAAGGAACGATGTCAAGTGAAGACACATGCCATTTCACTGAACTGCCAAAGCTCCAAATGGAACAGCTGGTGTATAGCCATGTCCACTTGTCCACTTGCACAATACAAGGGAATGCCTTCATTAGGGACATTTTCTGCTGTGGACAACAGCCAGCACGGCCTGGTGTATGCAAGGGCAGTGCTTATACCATTTATTGACAAATGCAACAACAGAAATTTACATTTGTCCCCATTACCAACTGATAGCTTCTGGCCAATAGAGCACACCTTGCAGCATGGTAGAGGATGACATTGGCACACGTAAATGGGCCTTGAATAGATTTGCCAAATTTGAGAAAGCACTGGCAAAGAACCTTCAAGCTGGCGATGGGGACAGCATCAACAGAACCGCATTCCATATGGTGCCTCCATGGTCTCCATCTCGAGCAAAACCACCAGGGGAAAATCAGGACGAGGATCTTCACCAGGAGACCAGCTAGCGTCCGCTGATTTTGGGTTTGCCAATACTGAGATTGCTTGGTGGCCAGTGCTGGGGCCGGGGTGGCTGTGGCTCAAGGGATGGTTGTCAATCCCAGCCCCATGGAGGTTTTCATTGCACTCCACACAACCTTGACGGTATTTCGCGCCCGTTATCCCCTTTGTTTGACACACTGCGCAACCCACACTGCAAACTCCATTCCACCCCCAAAGTCAATGCGCTGCACTCCACACAGCGGTGCCCCACGAGACACACTCCGTGCGGTGGGATGGCGCGAGTCGCGGTGACGGCATTCCCAACCAGGAGCACCACCCACGCAAAGCCCATGGCTCCAAAACTGGGCACCCCGCGCTGAACCTTGCGTCCAGCACTCCATTCCCATCGAATTCTGCCTCCTCATACACCGTCTCTCGCAACACAGAAAAGCACCGCACAGGCACCCGGACACAGGAGGGAGCCTGGCCCATCCCAGGCTGCACCCGCCCTCCGCCACTCCGCCAATCCCCACCTCATCTCCAGCGCAGCTCAGCAGGTGCACCGTCCCGTTGTGCGTGCCCAGCACCAGCATCTTGTCCGACACACACAGGCAGGACGCCTCGTCCCTCGCCAGGATGTCCGCCACGTCCGATCCCAGGCGCTGGTATTTCAGACGCGGCTCCTCCTCCTCCTCCTCCCCCTCCTCCCCTTCCCCCATCGCCCCTTCGTCAAAATCGCCGTCGCCCTGTCTCCTGATCGCCTTGCCGTCCGCGACCGCTGCCGGGGCGGGCATGGCTCGATCGGTGCGCGCCTCCCGTGGTTAAGTTAAAGGCCCCGCTGCCCTCAACTTGGCCGCGTGTTGGCCCCCCTTTTGTTGCGCGGAGTTCCGACGAGCCGGACGGAAGAGCTGCGCCTTTGGCGGGGCATTCCGGGGCCTTTCACCGGGGCCCGGCGGGCGTGGGCCCCGGGGACCGCCCCCGGGAGGGTATGTAATCCCCCGCGTGGGGCCGCTGTTCTCCGGCCGGGGGATGGCTTTCAGTCAAAGGGGCCTCAAGTTCTGTTTCTCAGGAACTTGTTGAAAGGGCGCGGGGAGGCGGCTGGCGGGCTGCTTGCGTGCGGGGGGCTGCCTCGCGGCCTGCAGGGTGCCGCCTTCGCGAAGGTTCGTTGTGAGTTGAGAACCTGGCGCGATCTTGCTGCGCGCCAAGAGCGGTGTTGTGCTCCCCTGCCCGCGTTCAACGCAATCACCATCTGTCACTGCGTGGAACGGAGCCTCGCCACGTTGTTGTGCAGTTCAGGGGCGCCCGTTTTGTTGCGTGCTCCGCCTTTCTTTTGTCGATGGGTCGTCGCGAGTGGTTGTCCGAGGCTGGGCTTGTGTGCGATCTTGTGATGGTTCCCGCTCGACGCGCCCCGATGCATTTTCCTTTTTTCTTTCGCGGCCAGCGGATGGAAGCATCGACCGGGCGCCCCCCGCCGAACCCGTTTCATGATCTCTGTCGCGCGGCCGGTAGGTTGCCCTCCACCGGGGAGCGATGGCGAGCTGCCCCGATGCCGCCGATGCCTCCGCTGGCGCGGAGACCGAGCGTGGGAAGGAGGGGACGGGGGTACCCAATCCATCGCCGGCGGAGCGCGATCCTATCTTGGACGAGGAGGAGAGGAAGGCTTTGGGAAGGTGAGCAAGCCGGGTGGGCAAAATGGCGGTCCGCGGGTTGGCCGCCATTCGACTGCGGTTCTCAGAGAGAGATGGGATCGCAGTTTGCAACGGAAAGGGTCTTTGGGCACTGTCTTACACGTGATGTGGAGGCAGACGTGCATGAGCTTTGAGAAAGCCAGCAAGTTTGGTGGCGCGCTGGGTGTGGGCGCCCGCACCCCGGCGACGAAGTGGGTTCGCACCCCCATTGGTATTCATCTGGAATCCGCAGAAGAAGGATGCGACTCTCCTGGAATGCATTGGCCGGACGTCAAAGTGGCGTGAATGGCGATGAAGGGAAGGGGCGGGTCTATTGATCCACTTACCGACTTTATCTCTTTATAAAGCGCGATCGCTGTGTTTGGAGGCGATGCTCTCTGTCAACAAAGCACGTGCAAGCGCCGACTCTTCCACGGTCATTCTCCACCGGTCAGTGTGGAAAGAAAGTATGGCCTTTACGTTCAGTGCGGCATTGCGGAGCCACTCTATTGGAGCACCCAGCAAGATCGGCAAGTGAAGGATTGTGATCGCCAACAAGCATCCCCATATATATAAACAAGTGAAGGATTCTGATCGCCAACAAGCATCCCCATATATATAAATAATCGCAGAAATCATATCACAGAAATGTACTGCCAGCACGCCACTGCACCTGTCATCATCTGGAAGGTGCAGGGACTTCTGTTCGCAATGGCCGTGCTGACAATGCAAGGAATTCACCGCAGCATTGCATTGGCAGTCCCATAATCTTGTCAGACATGCTTATAAGCCAGAAGATTTGCCAAGCGGATCACCTCGCAGCCGTTAAGCCTCGTGACCTGCCACTTGTTGAGTGACAAGTGAATTGATCAGCACTATGGAACTCTGCAATGTGCCGCTGATGCCTTCATGGTCCCTGCTGAATTTCAAGGCCTTTTGCAGCAAATTAATGAATGCAAGGACGCCAGCACCATGAACACCTGTTAATCTGTGTCGTGCTGTTTTCGTTGGCCTTGAATACAAGTGCATTCTATGTACGCACTGATCAACACCATTGCCATCTCTGACTTGCATGCAAATAGAGCCAAAGTCAACCTTAGTTGCAGCAAACAAGTGGTCGAACACAAGCGTACAAACTGCACTTCGTAAATTGCGGATGAAGCTGTCCTGCATCGCCCCTGAGCACGTGTGAATTGCACACACATGCTTCAAATACTGACTGCAAAGTTGCAAAGTTGCTACGCATGCACAGAGCTGTTGAAACAGCAGTCCTTTATTCTGTTGTGGACCTGCAGATTTCTGTGGCCATTAAACTGTATGGGAAAAGACCTACAGATGACCTCGTCAGCAGGAGGGCAGTGATGCATGAATTTTTCTGTCGAAGGATGGTGTTGGGAGACAGGGACAACAATGATCAGGAGACAAAATAAGTAAAGGAGATAGATAAGTAAATATAAATGCTGAGGAGGACAAGAAGTGCTTTTGTCACTTTCTCCAGAGCTTGTGACATTTTCTGCTTTTTTATTGGGGCTTATTGGGTTTTCTAGCCATCGACAAAAGAACTGCAGCGATAGCGGACGCCGATGCCCACAGTGTGTGACGTGTTGCCATTTAGTAAGGCATTTTGCGGCCGTGCAGGGTTGTGCAAGCCTACAGGGAGTACCAGAACGATGCTGAGTGGGAGATCCGTCGCTGGGAACAGAACTACAATCGCCTCCCCGAGCGCCAGAAGTTGCTCCTGTCACTCCAGCCTCAGAAATTCGCTTCGGCACGCATGTGCACAGAAGTGAACCAGTTCTTCTTCAACTCTATGCTCGCTGCATACGACTCGGACCAGAACCCAACGCAGCCTGCCGGGTACCTGAAGAATGCGAATGTTGCGGGGG
>CAJHUC010001145.1:0-86711 GCA_905146915.1 Ostreobium quekettii
CACCTCTCTACTACCCCTATGCTCTCATGTCTATAAGGAGCAATAAACAAATGGCGGATCCCCCTCTTCCTGCACCACTGCCTCATTTGATCACTCTGATAAGTGGAGGCATTATCCGTGACTAAAACAGAGATCTCCCCATTGAAAGCTACCCATCTCTCTAATGCCCTGATGGCCTCACCACTGTCAGTACTAGAGATTGCCACAGCATCAACCACACGTGATGCTGAGTCAACAGCACATTGTATGTACTCAAGATTGTCTTGCTCCGGAAATGGCCCCACTATGTCCACAAATATTGTGTGACCCGGCTTGAGTGAGACCGGTGGCTGACCTAGTTGTTTACGCACTGTGAGAGGCCGGTATAATGCACAAATCTCACATTGAGAGCACATTTGCTTAACTACTGACCAAGGTACAACATGGCCCTTTTTTCGTAAAGCGTGCTGCACTTTGTACGGTCCCCAATGCCCCTCACAATGCTCATCCCAAGCCAACTTCCGCAGCTCACTCTTTTTCTCTTCTTCCGTTTGTACATAACAGCAGTTTCCACCCTCCTTCTCTGTCACCACACTTCTAGTCACCAAGCACGGTCTTGTAGTCATGCAAAACTGCTTTGGGATCGCTTCTTGCCCAGTCGCTGTGCCATTGTCCGACATGCAGCCTTGTGGCACTTGACTAATGCTCACCCTTTGTAATTGTACTGACCAACACTCCCCATTAGGGCGACTCAGATGATCTGCCCCTTTGTTTGTTACCCCCGGTGTAAAAACTAACCTAAAGCCAGGCTCATTAGCAATCAGCCACCCCCAACGGCGGAAAGATCTCACGTCATTATCATATAGATACTAGAGGTGGCCACTCAAGGGTGCCATCCGGTCCGTTAAATCCGGTTCGTTAATTTTTATCAGCTGTCCGTTAAATTTCGTTAAAGAAAAAGGGACAGAAATTTAGAAAAAACAAAAAAAATCCAAAAAAATCGAAAAAAAACCCAAAAAATCACAACAACTGCGGCTAGTTGAAAATCTAGTATGCATATGTTGAAATAAAATACAAACATACTCTCTAATAGCGAATTCCATAAACTATAAGTATGAAAAAAACCCAAAAATCCCCAAAAAATCTAAAAATCCGCTAATTTTTGGTTAATTTTTGTTTTTTTCGTTATTTTCCGTTAATTAACGGAATAATTAGCGGAATTAACCTCTGTCCGCTATTAACGGATCCGGGTGGCCACCTCTAATAGATACCCTGACCGAAACTTGTCAAAAACTGAATGACTATCAGTCCGTATTGTCAAGGGTATTGATCCTCTGAATGCCTTGGTCCTTTTGCATGCCCATACTATAGCATCTAACTCTCCTAAATAGGAGGAGGTGGGGGTTTTCACCATCCTACTACCAATATCTACTAGTCTTTCCTCACCATTCTTTTCCACAAATAGCATGTATCCAATATGCCCTGTACTCCAGTCTGACTCCATACTAAATGTGTACCGGTCAGCCTCAGCCCCTGGCAAGATCAGCCACTGTAGATTGTCCAATGCTAACCGGAATGCCTCCTTCACTTTCCTATGAACATCCCTTATTTTTTCATCAGAGAAAGACTGACTTTTCCAGTCCTTTAATGCACTACGTAGTGGGCCCAAAATCCTCTCAATCCCCACTATACACCTTCGGGCATATGAGAGAACCCCTATTACTGATTCAAGCTGCTTAATATTATTTACTTGTCCTACTTCTTTCATCCTTTTATTCAAAAACCTTTCAAAGCTCCACCGTCCATCTACTATTTCATGTCCTAAGAAGGTTACTTCCCTACTACACCAAGTTACTTTGTCGAAGTTCACCTTCACCCCATATTCTGCGAATTTAGAAAAAACATGTATCACCCTTTCCCTCAGCTCCTCTAATGACTCAGCCCCTATCAGTACATCATCGCTGTACTGTGGGCAAAATGTTTCCTTTAGTATCTCTGCAATTCTTTCCCCAAAGAAAACTGAGCTCCATTTCCAGCCCTGTGGAAGCCTAACCCACCGAAACCGCTGTGTACCATAGCTAAAACCGAATAATTGGGACAACTTATCATCTATGGGAATCCCAAAAAACCCATCCTTAAGATCTATTTTGCAGTAATACTTCCACTTTGGGTTCAATTCCCACATCTTCCTCCATACATCGACTTGCGTTGTCCCACTGCCACTTGGAAAGTAGCTATTCAGTTTTCTGAAGTCATTAGTAAAACGGTATGCTCCAGTCGGTTTCTTGATTGGCAGTAAAGGGCTTAAGTAAAGGTCGTCTGCCACATAAGCTTCCTTTAAGTAGCCACGCTGCACATATGCATCCAGCTGCTGCTTCACCTTCCTCCGATCAGCGACTTCCTCCACTATGTATTGTGTGCGGCTTCCCCTTTCTTTGGGCTCTTTCCATGGAACTTCCGAAGACTTGACCACCAGCTTCGCCATTGCTTCATTCACAGGATGGTCTGACAGGTCACCCACTGACGGGTACAACAACATGACCTCCTGCTGTAGTCTTGCTCCAAAAGCATCCAAATCTTCACTGATATGGTTGATCTTCTTGATATCCTTCCCCAGCCGTTTGATCAATATATTCTTGGCCTTCACGACTATCAGAATAGTCTTTGGAGTCAAGCATACAGTTTCCTCTAAAGAATTCCAGATATTGAGCCTTAACATGCCTCCTTTAGTCACTGTCATCCCAGCAATCAAGCCCGGTCTTTGGAGTCCGACAGCCAGCGAGACTCCCCCCTCAACATTGACCTTGTATGGCAGATATACTCGGGTATACTCCCTTGGAGGCAAAAATACAGCTTTCCCACATGTGACAGAGACTAAATTTGGCGTATGCACACCTATTCCTGTACTATTTTCCATGCTCCATAATTGTTCAAGGGTGGCTGTACCATCTCCCCAGGCCCAGGACCCCTGGAGTGCGTCCCCTTCCTCGCAGCTGCATTCCCCTTTCCCAGCAGGTGCCTGGAACCCTGCTGAATCACTCAGTTTTTTCGGGGCTTAGCAACCACTGAGCATCTTACTACTTTCCCTGTCACCCGCTCAGCAAGTTCCCTTTGTGCACAATCAACCACCAGCCCTAACTCCTGCATGGCTGGCATGCCCAAAATGGGTGACCCGGATAAACCATCCGTCACCAGAAATTGTACCAGAACTTCCTCACTGCATGGTGACACTTTTAGACCACAAGTGGTCACACCCACGACAGGAGATGGCGCCCCATTGAACCCTATAATCTGTGTGATTGCCCCCGGATCATGAGCGATCCCTCGCTTGACAGCTTCCTTCAATGGCAAAACATTCACTTCGCTCCCCGTGTCAATCATGCACCTGGTGAATCGATGGCCATCTATGATGGCGGGCGTATACAACAGCTTCGGGGAAGTGTCTTCCTGATCTATAAATGACACTTTAGCAACTTGGACACCACTTCCCTGCCCTTCTTTCTGCGCACTTTCCTGCCGTTTCTTCTCAGCCTCCATAGCCTCATGCTTCATGATCCTCTTTCGAGTGAAGCACTGCTCGATAGTGTGATTGTTCGACTTGCAAAACGTACACCACAATTCTGCCTTCGACTTGTGAGGCATGGCAGTTCTTCTCCTGTCTTCCCTGAATCCCAACGTCTTCCTCAACTTCTCAGCAATCTTGTCACACAATGCATCTTCATCCAGCTCCTTTTCTGATCCTTGTTGATGGGTTTCCCGTACAACAGATGCATGTGCAGTCCCATCGTTGGTCTCCTTGCCCTCAACAGCCTCATCCCCTTTGTCAGACTCCTCATGGTGCTCCACAATCGCCACAGTTGCTTGTCCACTCTTTCCATCTGACTCACGCTTAGTCTTGGCCTTCTTGTCCTTCTTGACTGGCGCCTCAACGCATCGTCTCCAGAAAGCTTCTTTCCAGCGACCAAGTAGGATAAAAATAGGTGCATGACAGAAGGCATGAACCAGCGCTGCGATCGTCTCAATCACATCCTCAATCTTCATCCATACCGTTGCCCAGAAGTTGCAGAGTACCCACAAGATAAAAATCCCCAAGATCTCATTGAACCATGGGATCCCATGCTCAACCACATGGCCAATCCCGCCTCGAATTTTCCGCCACACTCCCAGCGGGTCTGTGACAGCGTCCATCAGGAGATCGATCGCACTATCCTGCAGTGCATGGAACGTGCATCGCAGGGACGTACAACCATGGGCATACGGCGCATACCCCCCAGGCGGAGCCCGGGCTTCCTGGTACCCTGCGTCACCATCAGTCACAACCCTTTCCCACCAGAACGACGCCAGTCGGTCCCACCAGGTGCGGTACACCACACCCTTCTTCTCCCGTCCAACTGCGCCCTTCGAGGCCCCTGCCCTCGAGGACGATACTTCTGTCATCGTCCAGGCGAACGCCTCCGTCCACATCCCAAGGATCACGATCATCGCGATCCACATGGGCGCCCACGGCACCCGAGCAGCATGACGGCGTCGTACCCCACGACGCACGCGAATCCGACCAGCAGCATGACCCCATGCTCCGAAACCATCTTGAAAGCAACGCGCCATAACCGACCACGTCACTCCTTCAAAGCCAGCGCAGTCTTACCAACCAACCAAATGTCCGACCGAGTAGAATCGATCGTTAACGGAGCTCGCCTCCGCGCCCTGTCAGACCCTCTGGGGTGGTAGACAGACTCCACCGGGTGCTCCTCCGCCCAACGCGACGCCGCCGGCGATGGGAAGTCGACACGAAGCCCCGACCGACTGGGGCAGCGCTTTCGCGAGAGGGGCGGAGGCAGGCTGGCACCGACACGGCAACCAGCACGACCAGAGGCACACGGATCAGACAGGAATCAACGGACTCAGCGAGGCTCCCGCTCACCATGGAGTGCCTCGTATTTGTATTAAAACCAGTGTATCAGTACATCGTTATTGTCTTTGGTACTGTTCCCAACGTTCCCAGTACAACTCCGACTAAGAAAAGACTCTTTCCCATCCAATACACATCATAGTGCGCCTGTCATGGATCAGATCATCCCTCGATCAAAACCCGAGCATGGCGGCGGCACGCCCCAAACATGGCCTGGCCATGCCCCAAACATGGCGCCGTCACGCTCCGACCCTTGACAGCTCATCAACAGTTAGTCACGTCAAGTCCTGCCTGCCCGAGGATCGTTCCTACGTTACCATGACGCTAGCCCATCGCTGACTGAACGTATGAACGTATCAGTAACTCCTTGCCAATCGATCGTCTGTCTGCAGCTCGGCAGCCTCCGACATCGTATCATCGTCCTCTCGCAGCCGTCTTCCCGCCTTTGCCGTCGCTCAGTACGCCTCCGAAGATGCGACATCAACTCCGATGCCTCCGATTGTCCGTACACCCCATCGTGGGACACCGCGTCTGACCGCAAGCAGGCGGTGTGATCTTGATGGGCACCGCGCACTGCTGTGCAGGCTGTAGTCGCAGATCAGGCTCTAGAATGATGGGAATCAGTCCTTGGGTCTGACGCAGAGGTAGTCTCAGTCGGACAAGCTGCTCTCCACGCTGCCAAGGCGGATAAACGTGGCATTTTGGCGACCGTAGTTAGTCCTTGTACTTGGTAACACCTTGTAAAGAGGTTCCGTTTCCTCCCCAGTACTTCGCACGTCGTTTAGTCATACTTGTGCCATGGCGCCGGCACGCCCCAACCATGGCGCTGGCATGCCCCAACCATGGCGTTGCCATGCCTTAACCATGGCGCTGCCATGCCTTAACCATGGCGCTGCCACCCTCGTTCCATGGCTTCCTAATCCTAATAAGTGCAGCTCTTATCCTATAGTTTCTTCACTTAAAACTTCTTCCCCTGTGTTATGAAATCACCCCTTTTTTCCCTCTTTTCAACCCTTTTTTCTTGGTTTTTTAATCAATGGCCGTTGCATAAATGGCCTTGATTTGAGGTGATTTCAACACACCCCAAATGGCCGTCACGTTTGCCATAAAATTAGCGAAGGCACACGCGTACTTGATTCCCAGCATACAGAAGGGAGCATGTTTGTGTGGGAACCAGACATGGCTGACGTGCGATCTTCCCACTCGTGGGCGGCACTTGTCAGTGCGTGAAGTGATGGGCGCCTTTTTTGAAGTTGCGCGTGGCCCCTTGGGATTTACACAGAGTAAGGGACCGCATTCTGTCGTGTTTCGTGTGCTCGGTGTCACATTTACGTGAATGGGAAATAGGTCTGGACCAGCGACGCTAAGAAATTGCGTAACTGCCCCAACATTGGCATGTGCAAACATGGAGGCCCATACGGCTACAATTGAAGTATGTTTCTGGTGCCTGAAATTTAGCATGATTGTCGCTCTTCTCTTTTCCGGGACCAGAAAGGCGACTCCAGTATGTGTGATGAGAATGCCTTACGTATTTGCTGCTGTGTGGGCAACGTCCAGAAATTGCAATTGTGATTGCGTTTTCACAGCCGTGTGTGCTGGCTGGAAAATTGCAAGGCGGGCGGAACCATGCACGATTGCCGACAATCAAACCCTCGGGCCCTTGCCAGCCAGTGCTTCTTGCAAGTTTGTTGCACATTCTTGCAAGAAGCATTCGAGTATACTCGGCTTTTCGAAATCGCCACAACACCCGCATGCTGGGAGCTGTTGATGTCCGCTTGTCCCTTCCTACCGACTCACGTCACGACAAACTGATCCCTGGCTTGCAAATCCTCCGCCTAGGATCATGCGGCCTGTCCTGCTGTCGACACTTCTACTGCATAGACTGATTCGGTCACATAGGTGTGATGCAATTTCAGCCAGCAGAAAGGCCAACCCTTGCGGTGTGATTGTGTGGCTGGGTAGAAAATGGTGCGAGCGTCCTGCAATGGCATTATGGGCTTCATCGAACGCTTTCCAATGTCAACATTTTGTATGAGCATTGACGAACGGCCTCATTTGTGCTGAGAGCCATGGCCTACCTTGTTGTTTGCTTGTGCAAGCCACTCCAGCGACCCTGTCAACTCAGGCAACTCAGGCGCAGCTCAGGTGGAATTTCTCGAAGCAGCCCGCTGCTGGGGATCTCTTGGAGGAGGACCAGGGCAGGGAAGAACGGATGATAGGCGAGCGGCATTGCCTTGTCGCGCCGGCAGGCAAGTTGTTTCTGCGAACGGGCAGCCGTCGTACTGTGTGCAAAGAGGGTGCGGAGCGAGTCGCTTGATCGGGCTATGGCAAGATCGGCTATGGCACTGATCTAGAATGCCATCCGATGGAGAATGACGTGGGAAGAGGCAGGAAGGGGATGTGGGGTGGCAGGGTGCTGGGGACATATGTCTTGGGCGCACAGTGGTGGCGAGGCTGCGGGGAGGTACTGCGGCGCGCCCTTCGCCCCCAGGTGCGGTCGACCAAATGTCGTTCGTCACGCTGATGCAAGGACTGAACCGCGGGGCCCACTCGACCCCACGCATGGTGCACACAAACTGCAAGACTTGTTGACTGCTAGCTTGCCACCCTTCCAGCAGTTGCCCATCGGCCTGCAGGGCCAATTTTGTCCAGTTCCACGGTGCTGGGATCCCACAACGGGTTTTTCTGCACCGGGGCCCCGCGCCGCGGCTTGCGTCGGCGTCTGCCGTTTGCTGTGGCGGCGTCTGCAAAGTTGCAGCCGTCCCGCCCGCCCGCGTGCCGAGATCGCGTGCCGCCCCCGCGCGTGACACACGCCCACCGCGGCCATTAGTCAAGGCATGATGTGACGTGCGTCGGCCAGCCGGGCGCACCGCAGTTGACAGTTCGACGCCCCTTCCCCAAATCCTGGTGACCAGGACTGGTGACTTGTTGCAAAAGCTGGTGTACGGTGCAGTACTTTGCAGTACATGTCAATGGATAGACGCCCAAGTCCTGGGTGGGGCATACGTCCACACACGGTTTGAAACTGCACAGCACTGCAGACTGTGTTCCGTAATGTACATTTTGGACGGCCGCACATTTGCAGTCCGATGCGCCACAGTTCACGCTGCTGTTTGGTTCTTGCTATAATGTCACTGATTAGCGACGCGGTTGACAGCATCACTCATCAATTGAATGCCCAACAGACGCCGCAGTTGTGTAGCTGTTGCAAGGTTGTGGCGGCTTTGGAAGTTGGATGTTAGCAGCTTCGGTTCCAATGCATCAGATGACCGCACATGTGGTCACCACATGGCAGAAACTAACCTGACCCAACTCTCATCAAACATGCAAGTCAAACTGCCTCCAGCGCTGTTGTGAACATGAACATTAGTATCTTTGAGGATAGCATAGCATATACCAGTATACCATAGTACACACGAGTGTGCACTAATGTCTGACAATGTGCATATCATTTTACGTGCGTTGTATTGTGTATTCCATAGGATGTACATACCAATGCGCGCAAATGTATGATAGTGCACTTAATATTGTATCTGCACAGTTGTATGTATTCTAAAGGATTTCCAAGTTAATACCTTGGTGGCTTGCACATAACATGGTCCATGGATGTGCCTTGCAGCAACAATCCATGCATGCACTGAAACTGCACTTTCGCAATGCTCTTTGCAAGCACATTAAAAGTGAGTTCACCATGCACAGTGTATGCCCTTCAAGAAGACAGGCAATGGCCCTGGACACATGCATAGATTGCTGCCAGGATGGAGAAGAGACATCGAGGTGATCCACGATAGTCCACGGCCATGTTTGGGCAAATGAGCATAATGGCAACGAGCTCCTCCGCACGAAAAAAGGAAGCCCAAATAACATTCCACATATGGAATTCCACCACCTGACAACAGGCCGTTGAGATGCAAGCCAAGGTTCATATCCTCAGAAAGCATGGAACAGAATCTCTGGCGGCTTCCTGCCAGCCAGGGGAGGAGCTTATTGTATGACTTATTCTATTCTGTATTCAGGAGAAAGGCTTCACAGACGCCCCTCCAGCTTTCCAAAGAGTGTGGCGCCCCGTGACTGCATGTGCGGGTCCTGGATTTTGCTGGTTAGAACTGTGCGTGAATAACTTTGTGGGAATTTTTTGACGCAAGCAGGTGGGTTTCTAAACCAATGGTGGTGCTCAATCGGTCAATCACAAAATTCCAGTTCGTGCCCATCTCGCAATCATAGGGTGTTGGCTCCTCTTCTTAGTGCATGAGGTTTTCAAGCCCACTGCAGGGCCACCAAAATGCAGCTGTACAAAGTGGATGGCACTGACTTCAAAATACTTGTGGTGTGCGGCGACGTTTTGCTCTCAGGCTCCCCAAGGCACTGGTTCAGTTCTTGCTGTCAGAATATCAAATCAGTGCTTCGATCGTGCCATCTTCATTCTCCCGGACACTGAAAGTGGGAAGCGGCTTCGGATCCCCTTTACCAACGAAAGGGATTTCAGGAAATGTGGGCGCCCATTCGCCCTTGACTTCCCCAGTCTTCAGATCGAAGCGCGTCTTATGCAGTGGGCACTCCATACATCCTTCAACAATCTGGTGAGACAGAGGACATCAGCATTTCAGGGACATGTGCAGCAAGTTTGATACTTGTGCAGTACAACCAGTAGCCCACTGTTCGGTATGCAGAATTCTACACACATCTCAACACAAGATTGAACATCATGGGTGTTGCCATAACTGCACTTATGCGGGTGCACATGGAAGTGCAAAGTGACACCATTGTTCGTGCCCTAGTTTGTTGACTGCAGATTCGTCCATCACCACATTCTGGTGTGAAATGCACTCTACAGTGGCAGACAGAGGCGCACACGGATCTGAATGCAAGAAACAGAGCAATGGAGGCACCTGATGCAACTTCCCAAAACCTGCCAACAATGGTACAAAATCGGCAGTACGTTTTGTGAGGTGCTGCCAAGACTGACCACAGCATGCCCTCAGTTACCTGCAATGTTCTTCAGCTTTGTGACAATATTCAATCAGCAGGGACTTTGTGGTAAGAACACCTGGCTGTGCACCACTTGTAGGAATGGCATGTTAAAAGACACGAATTTGGGCAAAGCTAAAGAATGCTTTGTGGACTGTGGACATCCAGTGCACAAAAGAAATTTGATACATTTTGCAGTGCCCATGGAATTCAGGCCAGCCTCAGCAGAATTCAATGCACTTTCTTGCCTGGAAAAGGAAACAACGTCTGTGATGTGGACACTGTGGTAATGACAGATCTGGGTTCAGCAAGCCTTGATACAGTCCAGCAATTGGTACTGGTTATGCACACACGATCAACCATGATCTGCCTAATTAGGGCTGCATAAAATGTGCACACCCATGCTTTCAGAAAGCAGCTTTTGCTACACATCCAAGACTTGCTAGGGAGCGATGCAGCACCCCCAACTGAGCAACAAATGTGCACATGCCAAATAGAGTTCCGCCTTCATTCATTATCCGATACTTCAATGAAGATTCTGACCCATCAGCATTTTTGGGACAAGTTCAGGGAGACTGGACTTATGCTTCGCGTGGGTGCTGTTGTGATTGCAAACGACTTGTAGAATTTGGGGCCCCTCCTTGTTGGGGAATCGGTGGTGCCATCACATTGACATACCTAGATATGGATACTTGCCCAGCGACAAAAGCGAGATCCTAATTCTGCCTTCTGCAGAAGAGCTGACGTGGGGCCAACGAAATGGTCAGCGCTACAATTCATGCTCTCAAAGTGCGTTGCTGTCCACCTCTGCATCCACTGGTTAGTTTTCAGCATGCCTGTGATTTCAACAGGGGGGACCAGAATCTCGAAACCCCTCCATAGAGAAGCGCAACTCGGGCGACGGGGGCAATGCATTCAAGGCATTTCCGTTAACGAAGCCAACGGCGCTTTCAAGGGGAGAGCAGGGATCTGCAATGTTTGCATGCTCAGTGACACATGCCCAAGGAGGCTGCAGATCTCGACAGAACCTTGCACATCCAGCACTTGACATTGTCCCCGCTTGCCGCGGCCAAATCCCCAATCCTGGAACAGAGAATCTGCAGGCAAGAGTGCACTGGGCCCGGAAAACGTGTCCCACCTGGCCCTGCAGGATCGGCGTCCGGCCCACGAGCGGCAGGCTGAGGTGCGTGCAGACGTTGGACAGGCAGTACAGCTGGCCCTCGAACTCCTGCACGAACACCTTTTCCCCGCCGACCTTGGCCCGCACCCGTCCCCCGCCCTCGCTGAGCTCCTTCCGCGTGCACACCTTCTGCCACTCGCCCGAGCCCGAAGCCGCTCGGACGGCCAGGCGCGAGGGCCTGCCGCCGGCGATCGGGGCCCGCAAGGCGCCGCGGAAACTCGCCGTGGACACGCCAGCCATTGCTGCGGGGACGGTGGCCCGTGGATCGAGGGGCGGGGTGGGAGGGGACGGTTTGGGTCAATGGCGCCCTCCACCTCTGGCTATCAAGGTGTGGGGGTTAGGCACAGTTTTGGAGAATGGTACTGTGACTGATCTGTTGCGATCTCATGAGATCCATTGCATTCAATTGGTCAATCAGTCTACATATATATTATCAATCGATCCAGTTCTGTTCCAGTTGGAGAACAGTTTATCACCTGATCAGCCGCGATGAGGTTCTTTGCATTCGATTTATCAATCAATCTACATGTACTGCTTCGAGAATTGCTCGAGGTGAGGAGACGGCTGCCCGGTCCCTGTTTCGCCCGATGGAAGCAACGTCGGTGGCATGTACAGTGAGAGCCCAAGGCATTGCCGCAATCCGACCTGCCAAAATAGTTGGCCATTGAAAGTGACAGCCTTATGAAATCCAATCCGTTGTACTGGTGCATATGTGCACGCAACTACAATTTCTTGGTGTAAAATATTTGTTGGCAACCGCTCTACACCTACCACTCCAGGATGTTCTACCACGTTGGGAAAAAGTGGCCGTCAAGCCACGATACCCAGGAGGTGTGAATATGTGTGTGGGGGTGGAAATTGAGGAGTGGGGAGTGGGGGTAGGTGGGAGTGGGGGTGGGGGTGGGGATAGAGTCGGGGGCATACAATACAAGGTGTTTGTGGGCAAAAATTGCCTCCATCATTGTTGGATAAACATTTGCTAGCGGAGAAAACCTTGGCGATACCAGCTGTGATTCCATGCTGGCACTAAATGATGCATCATAGTGACTGCGATGGCATAGTGACTGTGTGGGCAACAATTAGTGTCAACGTCGCACCACAGCTAGCGTCGCCACCATGGCGTTTCCTTTTGGTGACTGCCAGATTCTGCCCTTCCATCCTTTCAACGCGGTACCTGCAGATGGCTTTCGACCATCATCGGGATCTTCAAAGCAGCACTCAGTTTTGTTGAAGGCTGCGGAATGTAAATACTGATACGCTTCATGTCAAATTGGCGCTGAACTTCCATCCTTCCCCTTTTGTCCCTGCGTCTATTTTAAGGACAGTCATGCCACCAGGACGTTTCCGAATTATCCCGCAATCGACGCAAGAAATTGGTCAATGGTTGCCGAACTATGCGTCGCAACATTTGAACACATAAAGAAGTGTAATCGGTGTGACTGCCAAGGGTGGGGTTCAGCTGCTAGACTGACAACGCTACTCTGTGATTGATTCTGGGAATCAGGGCAAGCACGTCGTCCGGCTGTGAACTTGTTTAGACCGTATGCAGGGTGAATTTTATCAAGAACTTGCGTTAAGCTCTTATTGGTGCGCGTAGTGTGCTTTCGTTTGAAGAGATATGTTGGCCATCATTTTGGGACTTCGTGAGACGGGAATAAATCCTGACGTGAGGTCTCTAGTACTTTTCTTGTCAGACTCACATCAGATGCAACTGCCCCACTGTTCGACCAACTGGACCTCAAGAATAGCCGCAAGTGGTGAATGCAGTCCATAGGGGGCAGGGGGCCAGACGGGCTTGGCATGGATGACGGTCAGCTCCGCACAGCAGCCCCTCTGCTAGAGAGCTGAAAGCTGATGCACGTGGATTGTTGCTACAATAGTCCGGGGATTGGAGGGGCCAGTCTGCAATTCGCGTCGGGAGTCCCTGTGTTTACATTGGCACTTGGGCGACTCGAGAACATGAAAACAAGGCTAACCCGGACTGCAACTTTGTCGAGAAAGTGTCATTGCACTATATCTGAATGTGGCTTGACCTTGGTGGATCGATCTAGCAGTTTGGCAAGGCGTCTTGACAGCAATTCTTTTTTTTATGAGTCACGATTGCAAAGCTCCCAGGCTTGCCCAGCATTGGCTTGTAATGAATGCTACATCAATACAATGTGTGCAGCACATTTCTCAGCTGGCAGACTTGCTGTTCACACTGGATGATTTTTACGCGTAAAAAAGTAAATTTGCAAAAGGGTCTATTTTCTGCTGCTATTTTTACGTTTTTACGGCTCCCTGGGACGCCCAGATTACACGACGAAAGTTCCCACAATGGCCAGGCCTCCGCCATATCCAGACACGCAACACAGTGTCCACCTCGCCCTTGGCAAGGGCGATGACGGTGTTTAACAAAAACTCGTTTTCTCCCCCTTCCAGGGCGTCTGGATGCCACTCTCCGGACTCCGTAAGTCTGTGTGTACTGTCCTTATGTACAACGAGCAGTTTTACCATTGTATTTACGTATTTTTACGCATTTTCATGTGCAAAAACGTAATAACTGTTTTTACGCGTAAAAACGTAAATACGATCAGTTCTTACGGCGTAAAAACCAAGCCTGTGCATGAGCACAGTTTTGGCGGCATGTGTGTTGCTGTAGAGCTCACTGCTGTCATTCCATTTGACTTCCCATCACTTCCTTGCAAACACATCTTCCAAATAGCACAGGGGATGCCATGGAAGAGTGTTTCAGTCGGCAGGAATCACTACGACAAAAGGGGCCAAAAAACACGTGATCAGACGTGTACAAAGTTTACAAGTTTGGGTTTTTTTCGAGTTCTTGGCGTGCAGAACATTGATCAAACCATAGACCGAGATGTTGTTTCAATGTTGTGCTAAAAAGACTGTGCGCAGCGCACACCACACATTTTCTCATCAGTGCAAAATCGTTTGCAATTGCTTGCGAGACATGTCGGATTGACCACTTTGCCGCCAGGGCAATGCTTATGGTGTGTAATTATTGTCACCCTCTGTCGTCATTATGCACAATATAGATACGGCGATCTATGCATGGTGGTTACCCTTTTCGACGCTGGACAGATCTGGACCATTGTTCGCTAACTGGTCACTCGCGTGCCTGCTGGTTCGGGATACGTCTCTCCATATTGTGAGCGTGCGCGGAGATTTAGCAGGACAGGACGAGGGCACAAGCATTTGCAGTGCGAACGCTACGTATGATGTGCACTCTGATTGGCGACAATAACTGTAGGAATGCCATGACTACTGTCAGCCGATGTCACACGTTGGGTTTCTCGCTCACGGAGTTGGAATGCATTGGCAATTGACTATTGAAGGGGAAGCGTGGCGGATGACTCGATGGGCACTGAGCACCAGGCAGATGAGTTGAGGCTTTGTTGTCCTGCGCTGGCATCCAGCAGCGCTCCTGAGGATGCGGAAGCGCTCACTTACAGATCAGCTTGTGGCGTGTTTCTTGCGCAGTGCACAACTTCTATAGCCTTCAAACAACCCGAACAATCTCCCCGATGGTGTTTGTCAGGCATCACCGCGCTGTAGGGCGTTGGATGCTTCGCAGTCCATGGCACGATTGGCCTCCTATGCCTGTTTGTGCAATTTGCCTTGGCGAGTTGGCTCCGCTTGGACAAATGAATTGGTTTCAATGCACAGCTGCACATGTGGCAGAACGGGGTGGTCGCGTCGCGTGGACAGCCACATTGAGTCAGCATCACGTTCCAACGATGAGCACAGCCTTCACAAGTACCAGCAACCGGCGTGAAAAAGAAACGCAACCCCTTTGCTATCTAGCTGGCTATCCTCCACTAGTTGCATCAAATTGGGGGGCCTGAATGTGCCACGCGGAAAACGTGTGCGATATGACGATGGCACCTTCCCTCGAGTGGTCTTGGCTAGGTGAATGGGCCTGACAGCTCCCTTCTTGCCGAGAAATGGGATATCTTATATCACCCAAACAGTGGCACAGGCAATTCACAGTCACTTGCCGCGCAAGGTGGACACGTACATCCTTACCGCATTGGGACTGACTGCAACATCCAGCAGACTACCAGATATGCAAATAACTGGCGTGCTGCAATGCTGGGCGCCATGCGGCAAACTCGGGACGGCAGAGAAAAGAGCATGCAGAATGCACTCTGTACCAAATACTGGTAGTACGTTGCCGGGAGAGAATGACCGCCAGGCGCTCCCAGAGTCCCTCCAGTGGCCACAGGAGATTAGTCCTCCTGTGAGGGTTGCAGGGTAGGTTTGCCAACGAGTTGAAGGTCTCAAATGGCGTTGGGAAGCACACCGTCGTCTTCCGGTTGCTGTTAGGAGGCCCGTACTTCGGCGAAGCCACTGAAATAATTCAGTGGCCCAATAATGAGCATTGAACACATGGATGCATTGCCCCAGGGCGTGCTTCTATTCAGCACCGTTGTTCTGTAGAAAATCATGATGATGGTGATGATGATGATTGTAGAAAGTGCATATAAAATGAGAAGAAGGTGTGTGCGCACAGTCCTTGACCGCACCCGAGGACGGCGCCCACCTCCCCGCGGCCCCCTCTGACACCCTCCACTGCTTTGATTGGCTCGGCGGCGCGCGGCCCCACACCTGCTGCAAGGGACGGCACGGCATTGAGCCGTCCGGGGCAGGCGTTATTTCGCGCCCGCGGGAGATACACTAGAAGCACCCCTCAAGCGCCCGCCAGTCTGCCGCCGGGTCGCTGCACCGGTATCGCAGCCTTTCGCCCTCCAAAGGTGGGTCGCCCTTGCCGACGGCGAAAGCGAGCGCGGGCTTGTTGGCTCCGCGGTGTGTCTGAACGCGTGGGAGGCGCACCTCCCTCTGACGCGGCATTAGAGCAATGACCCGTGGGTCATTCATTCAGAAAATGTTGCACTTCCAGCCAAGGAGACAGCCGCCAGAACGCCGTTTTGGCCGAGAAAATCCGTCTCCACGATTGATTCGTTGTAGCTGATAAAAGTACTGCACAAACGAACGCAGAATCTGCCAATTCCTAAATTCCCAGGAGTGATTGTCGACGGCAATCCATGGAAAGAAGCGGTTTCTGCCTGTTGGCGGCAGGGATTGAAGCAAACAGCGTTCTTGCGCGGCTCGCACTGCAGTGAAAGAGAAAATAAATATAATCTTCAGGATCTGATTGGCGCAATGGCAATCGGCGTGAGAGATGCGGACAGGCTTGACATGGTTGGTGTCCTTGCTTCTCGATCTCTGCAAAATAGACCCCACCATGAAATCCGTGGGAATAAAATCCTTGAAGTGATTGATTGCACAAATGACAGGAATCTTCCATGCTGGTACAAAGTTTGGATTAGTTGCGCCATCGCTAAAGTGCGGCTTGCGAATTCGTTCCCAATGCAAATTGTCCGCACATGATGTGCAAAGAAGTTCGCATGTTGCAGGCTCGACATCTACGATTATGGCACCAACTTTACGTTTTCTACGCACGAATACGTGCGTACTGACAGACACCCACTACCACGCCCATATTCATGTATTTAACGGCGCTTTGCCATACCCAGGCCGCACGACGCAGTGGCAAGCAGTGATCAGTCCGCCGGCTCCTCCCTCACCCGCAGCCCAGAATCCACCTTGCCCTCGGCAAGGGCGACGCTCTTCAAGCAAACGCCCCTCCTCTGGCCATTCCCCGGATTCTCTATGTGATAGCGATGACGAAATTCCATTAATCGTGCTTCAGCGACGGAGGGCTGTGTCGCACCCCAACGCACAAGAACAATGTGTGCAACGTTTGTCCCAGTGTTCGCCTCACTCATGTACCGACCATCCGTCTGTACGCGGAGGCATACAAATCATCCAAAAGAGAACCCACTCCTTCGCATCTCACCCACAACCACCCTGCTCGCCTAAAGTACGCCCCATCATCCCAGAACCCTGAACCCACCCACAACCACAGGAATTCAAAACACACGAAAACAAACAAGGTCCCATCAATGCAATAGCAATCGATCTCCCCTCCGCCAGGGTGGCAGTATCCTATCGACAACCGCATCAACATCGTCACCTCTGATTGGCGCGACTGACTACCCGGTGCCCCTGTGTGCCCACCTTACAAGGAAGCGCCTCCCAAAGAAGTGCCCCCCAGCCGCTGTTTTCCCATCACCTGCGATGCAGCAAAAATTTGTCCGGAGTCGCTGTGCATTTGGTGTATGTATACAGGGCTCATGTTAACGCATTGCTGCGTGCTTCAATACTTAAAGATGGTAAAACTGTTTTGCCCATAAATGCATGTGAATGAACTGCGCTTTCGCCATGAATGCCTAGACTGTCATGTAGTGTACATTCGTTGAAGAGATTGCAATTCCACTTACTTGTTGCCCCTCCTGAATTGAGATCAGGCCAGGGCCGGTAGAAGAAATCAATGATATGTTTAGACTATGACCACCCATCAGCTGAAAGCAGCCGAAATCGAAAAGGAAGATAGATCCCATTGTCTCTGAGAGTAGGGAAATTTCACAACTCGACTCCAACTTTCATCAGTTGTCGACACGAGCAAATTTGCAGAAGAACTTGTGGGCATTTCTTTTGAAGAAGTGTCCCCAACAGCATGTTCCTCTTGTGCCCGCAACGAAGACCCTTTTCCAAGAAGGGAACGTTCAATACTCAAACGTTCAATATTTGGCTCGAACATTCGGAAGGTACCCCACTCTGGACGATTTGTCCGGCCGCCCGAAAATGCTGCAGCAAACCAATACTCTGAGAATGTCTGGTAACACATTTACCAGGTGGCCCCGAGTCGGACACACGAAAACTCGAGCTTCCCATAGATGTAAGCCACAGAAATACGTCAATAGTGTGAAGTGCCACACAGGTGTCCAGGAAAGTCAGCCGTAGACTTTGTTATGGCCATTCTGTTTTCGATGCAAGATGGCCAACTTTCCAATCAGCGTGCCTCCCCTGCCTTACGCAATACATTACTTTGGGCGCCCAACGCAATCTGTCGATCAGAGCTGATAATGTCGAAAAAACTAATTGCCTTAGTCACATGAGATCACGGCGCGAGCTTGCACAGCCTGGACGCTCTTCTTCGTGTGGCAGGAGGGCAAACGAATCACACAGTCGCGAGGGTGAGCTAAATTTAATGTGCGGTCTCGCACATAGTTGCTTACCCTGTGCCAGGTGGAGCTTGCGATTTTATTGCGATCGCAAACCGATCACGATACACATGATGGCCAGAACGTCTTGATGCTATCTACCATCATCAGCATTGGGGCTGTGAGTCCTATAGCGGGGAGCCAGCGGAGGGTCGCCCCTGCATGAGCGTGCTGTGGGGGCTGTGGGGCTCGTCGGGGCAAACGAGCTGCTGTCGCTTACGAATTCCCCGATTCCGACACAGTTTTGGCCCGCAACACATCTCGCCCAGAGATGCCCGGTGCATTGTTGAAAAGGCAAACTTGATTCAGACATTCCCCGGCTCGTCTCAGGCCGCCAAAGCTGGCCCCATTCCCGCGTGAACGACGGCCAATGACACACGGCCAGGAAGGCTGCCTTCCTCGCTGCAAAGAATTTGGGGTAGGAATTGAGCTCAAGATTCATGCAGTTGAACCCTAGAGATACGTCTTCAAAGCATGATGCGGAATTTGGGATCCGCCACAGAGGCGATGGATGCAGCGCCTGAAGTGTGACCATTGAGTCCGGCATCCCCTTCCCAGGGCAGCATCGACGCTTGACGGACAGAAGATGCGCCCATTGAAAGAAAGTCCCGAATTCAAGTGGGCGCATGCCTCTAACACAAAAATAGCTCAAGAATGACATCGCAACACGTACAGGCTGCTACAAAAGAAGCCAGATCCCGGGTCTTTACCCCAGTCCCAAGAACGAATTTGCCACGTGCGCAGAACTCAGAGCGCCCACCCCATTTGATCCAAAATAAACTACTGGCAAAAAGGAATCAATTACTCAACATCAAACGGTGGTGCAACGACGCCATCGCATCACAAAACACTCGTTCAGTGATTCGACCCGCGCGATCCCAAAGTATTGAAGTTGATGAGCCAAAACGACTTTGCAGCGTTTCGCTCAACAGTTTCTGCGCTCGCATTGACAGACAATCCCGTCCAAGAGACCAGATTGTCACAATAAGCAGCTGAAAACACGAGAATGGCACTGCGCACAGGTGCGCCACGCACTTCAAGCGACGAAGGGCAACCTATTCTTCACGCGATCTCGTTGCCCTGGAGCCACGTCATAACAGACGACGTGGATGACGACCGTTGGGTGACCCATTTGGACTTCCCTTGGGTGGCCGGCCTCAGGCCCTTCGCTCTTCTGAAGCCGACCAAACCTTGTCACGAGAACTTCAGAGGCCGGCCGCCTGTTGCTTCCAACCCAATTCTAAGGTAAGTTGTTTTGTACAAATTGCGTTGGTGCATAGATCCGGCTGGCCAAGAACAATGAGAGGGACGGTTTAGGAGGAGTGCCCCCGCGCCCAGGTTGGACGGGCGGGAGGCCGTGGGGCAGGGGGCCAAGGGGGGATGCCGGAGAAAAAAAAAAGAAATGAGACGAGGTCAGCCGGTAACAGGGGGTGTGTCCAAGGGGGTGGGATGAGGGGGCCTCCCTTCTCCGGGGCAAGGAAAAGAGGAGGTAGGGTAGGCGCCCCTAGATTAGGATGCGGGACACACCCCCGGACAATCGATTCATAGATTTGCGTTTCATAGGGGTGTTCGGCCGGGGGCAGCGGCCGTAGGGATGGAAGTTGCGCGTGGCGGGGCAGGAGCCCCCTGGGGGGCGAGTCGGATAGGACGTGACGGCCACAGGCCGTGGGCCCGGCCCACCCACGGGGGTGGGGTACGGGACAGGGCCCGGTCCAGCCAATAGTGGTGGAGCACGGGAGCAGGAGGACAAAGAGGGGACATCCGAGGCTGCCCACGGGCCTGGGGCAGCTAGATGCCCCAGCCAATAAGGGGCAAGATCACAGGCACGTTCTCGCGAAAGCGGCGTGCGGGCCGGGGCCACGATATGGCAGCGCGGCAGGCCCGTGGGCAATAGGAGGCAGCCCTTCCACGCGCTCTTGCGCTTGCTGTCGTATGAACACCCGTGGCGTTTGTTCTGACTGTATCCTTTTTGTGTGTGCGGGGGACGGGGGCTGCGGGTCACTCCTGCAGTGGCCCGCAACGGTGGGCTATCGTAACGGTAGCCTACCACCCCCGTCCCCCGCGGACATTGCCTGCCCAGGCGTTGGGTCTCCATTGCTGACCCATGGCACACGGCACTCCCCGGGGGTGATAAGAGTCACAGCGGAGGGTGGATACGCAGATGCTCGCCATGCGTGTTGATGAGGGCGGAGCAGCGTGGTTGCCAAATCGGCGGAGCCAAGTCAGCACTCTTTGCTGGCTGGCTGAGAGGGGAGGCTTTCAAGAAAGGAGGGCTCTACAAAATGTCATATCCACCACAGCATTTGGGACATCACGTTTGTGGCAACCTCACCCACAAACATGAAGATGCAACCACGCCCTGCGACCAGCGCATCTTCGAGCGTCCAACGAGTCAAAAACTCGCGACTCAAATTCCATACTGAACGCTGCGTGTGGAGATCTGGATGGGCAGGCCAAGGGGAGGAGTTGCGCATCCGAGAGGGCAGGGCGCTCCCGTCGCATTCATGCCATGACGGGGTGCGTCCGACCAGCCGAGTATGCTCTTCAAGGCGGGCGCTGGAGCAGCCAACTGCGAGAGGGACGCCATCTCCAAGGTGACCTTTTCCAATTTCACACACCCAATTGAAGACTAACTCCTTCAGGCTGCCTTCTTGGAGTATAGGTCCCCAACTGGCGCGGACTTCAACGGCACCAAGGACAGTCCGACATCAGTTCGAGCCAACAGATGTGGTCTGCAATGACTGCACTCTGTGGGGGCATGCCCATCCCAGTGGAGGTGCAAGAGATGAGCGTCAATGGCGCTGGTGGGTCTTGTAATTTTCGGCCCGGCAATGTTGGGACGAGTACTGGTGCTGCCGAATGAGCAATATTTTTGATCGGTATTACTGATTTGCACTGTTGGAGAACGAAGCCTGCAGGCACTCAGCAGCTTTCTAATCACAGGGACGCTTCCATGGTAGACAGAAAAGGATCAGCGCGCATGATCCCATGCGTAGCATGAAGTAGAGGGCTCTCCCTGCATTCACACTCAGTAAAAGTGCTTCCGGCTGAAATAAACTGGCTCCGTTATTTGTACAGCGCAGCGTTCCTTGCCAGAAAACAGTTTTTGAATGTCTTAGGTATACATGTACGCCATGTTGGGCCAAGTGCGGCGCAACCTGCATGTGAGAGTGGACTTGCCACAATGTTCCTTTAAGGGGACCTGGTGGTGGTTTTCTCCATCCAATTTCCAAGGCGAAGATCACGATTGACGTGCCCAACTCTTCACATCCTAAACTCCCTAATGCAAATGCAAGGACGCTTGTGCCATGTGAATGCAATTTTGGTGCTATGTGCCCGGTGTCACAGGTAGGACCAAGCCGTGGTACGTGGCGCCTACAACGCGACGCACATCGCCGTCAGGTCAACGACAACAACACCTACAATGGAGGAAAACTTCACCAGACCACGACGCAGCACAACGTTGAAGCCACGGAAGAATCGCCCGACAACGCGACGGCCAAGCCATCGCGGCGCATCACAAGCATCGCCACGCGTTCTACAACGACGATGCTCCGGCTGGCGTCCATTCTTCGATGGCCTACTGTAAAGGAACGTCAACACGCAAGCTGCCATGAACTCGGTGAGCCAACACTTGGAATGCCTCTCTGACCTGTTGTGAATAGATTATGGCCTTCTCAGTGTGTGCCCTAGATACGGCAGTGCGCAGTGGAGCGGACTATTGCGTCGATGAAAAGTGATGCATATGCAGCGAGGGGCGCGTCTTGTTGCCCGGCCCCACGCCACACCCGATTCACAACCCCATCTAGTTTGGGGCAGTACGAAGAGCCTTTTCATGTGTCAGTGCTGGCTGCGCTGTGGCAACATGATATAATGTCATTTCAGTGGCGGTATGTCATGCGCAATGTATTCCTAATGTATTTTCTGCTTCCATTTTTTTCTGCTGGTTCCACGCCACTTGCGCCGAATAATGGAAGCCGAATATTGGGACGCCTCCTGTACAGCAAGCATCACTAAAAACACATACAAAATCGTCACATTCTGTTTTCTCAAAATATCGTTTTGCAATGTACAATTGGATCGTGAACCTTCTGCCTCTATCGAACATCCATAATACTCTGCATACGACGTCTGAGCTCAGCCCCTGAGCGCGAGCGTTCACGTCGTCTTATGCCAAAAGTTAAGCGCCAACGCTGGGCAATGACTGATGGACAGAGGTCGACATCAGAGCCTCCCCAAGGCTCACAAAGGAACGGGAGCGCCATGCAAGACAGGCGTACCACGAGCACTCTGCATGGGCGTCCACAGCATGAAGCACCACTGCAAGTCGATGGCTGAGGATTGAAGGACCAACCCAGCTTCTTCGAAGGGCGTCATCCCACACCTTTCGGCACTGGTGAGACCCAGTCACTGCCGCCGCTCTCTTGAACTGCGCCGGAACTTGTCCAACAAGCCAAACTGCCGTTGCAGATAGATCGCAATGCGTGGGCATCCATGGCCCAGAGCACAATTTGATTTCGGCCACAAGGTAGCATCTTGGAAGCCGCTCGCAACAATATATGGCACAGTTGCCGCAGCTGCACAATTTGGTTGATGCAACTCGTAAAGCTGATTGAGTACTTCCCTTTTCAATCTTCGGAGCCCGTGCCTAGCCTCCCAGGAAGACTGGCGTCTGGCAAGCAGCTCCCTACGAGGCACCACCTCGTTGGCAATTCTTCAAGGATTGCTTGTCGCATGTGGCAGGCCTGCCCCAAGGTCTCCATGGGGTCTGGAGGCTTCACCGAAGGAGGACAACCCACTGACCAACGCCGACCGTCCTTCGGTGCACAAGCGCCTCGCTGCTGCGGCATACGACGTGCCGCGGCCGGCATCAACCGATGCCGCCCAGGGGCCAAATCGCAGAGGGCCATCTAGCCCCCGGGACCATTTTGCCGCCAGTGCTTTCCGCTAATCGCAAAACCTTCAACGCGTGGACCACTCAGTACACCGTTGTAATGCGCAACCAGCTGCACATTGCGCATTAAAATGCGACTTTTGGCTGCCTTGGATAAGCCTATCCATGCCCCCGAGTCCACGTTTGCTGTCCAATTGCCGAGCACCAATGTGCGCGCACCTTTGAGCAAGGCCGTCACCAAATGGTAGTACCAATCAGTACCAGCCGATGCCGTTTTGCTTGAAATTTGTCGGCGACACAGCGCACCATACGGCAATGCACCACTCACAAACATTGATAAACGACATAAAACCGCACATGATCCTTCGAACAGTTGTGGATCGGTCGGCGGACCGTCATTAGGATTTCTGAGTCCAGGCAGCGCCAGAGGCGTAAAAGAACGCAAACAGGGAAGCCCCTCGAACACGTGTCAAGTTAAATCTGCCGAAAGGCATCTTTGCTTCGCTCATTTGCCATTGAGCATGCGCAGGTACAATCAGTTTCCTAAGATTTCAGATGCAAAAATGACTGGTAGAAATGTGCCTCAACCTCTTTGAAATGTGGGCTGCCGCTGCAACGCCTCCCCCGCACGCGCTTGTGCGAGGCTCTGTTGCCATCACCATGGCAAGGTTTGAATGCGCCCCACGACCATAGATAGCCTATTTGATTGATCCTGAACACTGCTACCTTTGAAGTCATCGAGCAATGCGGGGCAGCATGCTTCATTGACAATCCATGGTACAATATGTTGTGCACTTGGCTCCTCACCACCTGAGCCCTAGAAAAGTGACCTTCTTGCGCCAGGCGCCAAAATGGATGCAGCGCAGGCAGCAGACAATCTATAAGATGAAGCCAGAGGGTCCAATCGGATCCACAACTTGTGGTACGCCAAGAGGACAGAAAACATGTTCTTAGGGGCGTTCATGATGATGCAGGCCACAACAGTGCACGCACGACACTAACACAACTAATAAGGACGTACGGGTGGCCCATTATGGCAAAAAACGTCAATGATGACGTCAAAATCTGTGAAGCCTGTCAGGAGTATGGCTCAAATGTGAGCACAGCGAAATTTGAAACATGGCTGGTACTGGAGTCGTTTGAGTTTATTGCATGGTACTATCTGTGCCCGTTCACACCAGTGGGTGTTTTCTCGTATATGCTGACCATTGTGGACTATGGAACACCGTGGTATGAAGTAACACCAGTGGCAAGTGCAGATCATCATCGCTTGATGATCATGTTGAGTGCAATTTGCACCCAATTTGACATCCTCATAATCTGCTTTTCTAACTGGGGAATGGAATTCAAAAAGCAACATCTTCAGCAAATGGCACGTAGTCTTGGAATAGCGTGAATTTATTCACCAGCTCACTCACCCGAAAGCCATGAGCTGCTTGAGCGCATTAACTGTGAGCTATTGGATCACTTGAAGAGGCTGACCGATGGAAAGAGCGAACTGCAGATACGTGATCTGGGGCACGCGGTTCTGGCCGTCAAATCTCGGATTGTTGAGTCGATAAAGTGCTCGCCTTTCGAAGCTTTGATGGGATATGCACCAAAACGAACACATGAGGTCACATTACCAGTGCACAGAGTAGAACCGTTGACAGAAGACCGGAGAGAACCAGAGGTTGAAGAATTGCAGCAGAGAATTGACGAACTGCAATGGCGCCATAACAGTATGCATGGAAATCGGGCATTTGTGTTGAAGGGAAAGGAAAAAACCACCAAGAGGGCGTGCAAAGTTCAGCCCCAAGTAGGTCAAAAAGTACCGTTGTGCAATACGGTGAGGTTCAACCAACATGGCCGGAAATTAAACGCTTACTGGCTTGGACCATATCGCATTCTGCGTCGCCTCTCTGATCAGAGGTACGAGGTTGACTGAAAGGCAAGAGATTGCTAATCTCTAATCTAATTTGTTCTGTAAAAAATCATGATGATGATGATGATGAAAGGCAAGAGGTGCTAATTCAGAAGAACTGCATGTTGATGGTCTCAAGGAGTTCATCGAAAAGAAGATGCAAAATGGCAGCGACAGCAAGACCACAATGATCTGTGTAAACGAAGTGCATGGATGAAATCTACATCGGTTTGATCATTGCAGTAAAGCGCAATGAAAAGGGCTGAGCGGTATTTGATTATTGTAGCATTATGGATACGAGAATATGCTGAGATGTCAAGGTTGAAGTGAACTGAGATGATGGTGTATTAAACTGCACATGAAAGATCGCGACAAGGGCGTTCGCGATTGAGAGTATTGGGGCTGTGTGTTGTAAATAGAACTATTTGGGTATTGTTAACAACTGAATGCATGAAGAGATAATGAGGCACCAGGAATTGCATTATAGACGTTGATGAACGGACTGAATATAAGGGACAGAACTCCTGTTGTCCTTTTGCCTCGGCTGCACACCGTTGCCGTGGACTCGAGCGCACGTTCCCCGTGGAGGGATCGCCACCCCTCGATCCTGCCGGCCTTCGTCGTCAACACCTTGGAACATGATGATGATGAATAACGGCGACCCTGTGCCAAAGCGTCAGCTGTCCGTCGCTGTTGCCCCTCTCCCCACCGCCCGGCCTCCGGGAGAGCTCGCGGCTCCAACAGGAGGCCCAGGCAAACCTACCCCGCCCCAGTTGCCTACGGACCCGACCTCTATCCAGAAGGCGCGGGAGGCGCTGGACAGTGAGTGCCCACGGGGCCCCACGACGTCAAGGCAAAAGGCACGCAGCGCAATTCACTGGCCATTTGATGCCGCATTTTGCAGTCATTCATGAGATCTCTCAGCTGCAGGACGCTGGATTGGACAGGTACGGGATGTACCACAGCAAAGTGGTGCGGAGGGTGGGCTCTCTGCAGTTGCGTTCACTACGTCCCAAGCCATGTGGGCCTTTAAAGGGCGCAAGGCTGAGCGGGGCTGCCTGGAAAGGCCTGCGCTTCTCTGTGCGGCTCTACGCTGGGCCAAGATGTGTGCCTTCCGGTTACTCAGCGCCCTGCAATGGACAGTCGGCGAAGCGTTGGGAGGGCCGCCGCAAGAGTCGCCCCATTTGTGGATCGGGCACGAGGTGTTTCATACTGGAGGATTGCGATCTTCGTCTTGGAAATCTGTTAATTACACGTCGGACGCGGTCACAATCCGTGAGTGTGGCACGTGCACATACGGTGCTTGGGGCTCGGCGCTGGGACATCAACCTGGGGCCATAGCCAGTGATGGACCTTCCCCCACCGGGTGTTGGTAGCCCAAAGACTCCGAATCAGGCGGTTCCACCTGGGCGGCTTCGGGGGTGCCGGAGGCTTCGCTGAAGCTGCCAATGTCCTCGCTGTCCTTCTTTGCTTTGACTCCCTTTTTGGTGTTCACATCGTCGCTCTAGAGGGACAAGTTGCCCATGCTGTCCTAACAGATGAGGCCCTTTGCATTCTAGCGTTACATGGAGTCCTCGGTTATGTGCTGCGGGCATGTGTGTGTGAAGGGATGCTTTGGCCATCCTTGTGGGTCTTTCTGAGACTAAAGTGACCCCTGAGGTGAGTTCTCTAGCCCCTTGCATGCCAAACATCAGATGTAACTGCTACTGTTCGACTAATTGAGCCCCAAAGAAAGCTGGAAGTGGGCAATGCAAACAGAGGAGGTGGGGGACCTGATGTGCTTGGCATGGATAA
Organism: Ostreobium quekettii; assembly: GCA_905146915.1. Lineage (NCBI taxonomy): Eukaryota > Viridiplantae > Chlorophyta > Ulvophyceae > Bryopsidales > Ostreobiaceae > Ostreobium > Ostreobium quekettii. Next base: position 26,755 of record CAJHUC010001145.1, read on the forward strand.
CAGTGAACTACGCACAGCATTCCCTGTGCCAAGCACTGGAAGCTGGTGTACTTTGATTGTTGCTGCAATAGGCTGGGAAGTTGGGGGATCAGCCTTAAATTCACGTCTGGATTCCATGTGTCCAGAGTGGGCTTCGAGCGACTCAAGAACATGCAAACAATCCCTGGGTTGTTTGTAACTTTGCCAAGACAGGTCATTGCGCTGCATCTGGAAAACTGGATGTGGTTTGACCTTGGTGGGTCGATCTGGCAGTTGTGCATGCCGTCTTTTTTTTTTGACAGCAGTGCCTGATGCCTTTTGAGGCACGACTGGCAACACATTTATATAACTCCTAGGCTTGCCAAATTTGCCCAGCATTGGTCTGTGGTGTGCAACATCAAGATGTCGTGTGTTTCTGTGGCTATACTGCTGCCAATTCTATTGATTGCCCATCAATTCCTTCCAAGTATATCTCCAAAACAATGCAATGGGAATGCCCTGAAAGGGTGTAACAGTCCGCAGGCACGTCCAACTGCAAAGCGAGAGGTCCATTCAGTGCTGTGCCCGAAAGCGGTGCGCAGCATACATCGCACATCTTCTCATCAGTGTGCAACCCATCTGCAACAACTTGCAAGATACAGTGGGTTGATCACTTTCCGACAACGCAATGCTTGTGGTGTGTAAGTGTTGCCACTGCCAGTCTTCATCATGCACAATATAGATACAATTATCTATCCGTGGTGGTTACATATTTCCGGGCTGGACAGATCTGGACCAACCCCTCGCATATATATCCCGCCCATATTCCTTGCGAATAGGCCATGGATAGGGTAGAAGTAAACGGCTCGTACCGCGGCGTCACTGGGAGAAATTCCTTCACTCGGTGCGAATTGGGTGCGCGAGATCCCAGCGGATGCAGCGGAGCAAACTCAAGGCTGGAGGGTTTGTTGTGCTGGTGGGTGCTTGGGGCGGAGTCTTGATGGTATCGGCCAGAGAGGCGAGGCCATCAAGCCCGCGCTGAACGATTGACGAGCACGCAAATGCCGCGGACGCAACAAAACAAAGCGCCTTTGTCGGCTCTTGGGCGTGCGTTTGCCCATGAGCTGATCCGAAACCCGCTGTGTACAGCATGTCCATCCCTCAAGCCGGGGTATCACGCCTTGTACCGATCGTCCAGCTTGATCAGGCCAAGACGATGCGCAAAGCGAGGGCCTCCCCATCCCAGATGCTGGGCGAGGGCCTTCAAAACCCATCGCGGATCACCAACATGAGGATTGGTTTCCCCGCGATGAGTGTAAAGCGCCTGTTCGCACTGATTTGTTAGCACCGAAGGTCCTGAAGCTTGCGTTCCCATGCCAGCAGATTTCGCGTCGGTAGATATGCACGTCTGTCTCACCGCGGCATGAATGCTCGCTTGGATGCCGCGTGCGCAATGGCGCTGGTGCTTGCTGCGATCTTGTTGTGTTGCACCAGTACGGGACAGCGGTACTTGCCGCGGGTGCCCCCACAGCGCACAGGCCCTACTTGCTGTGACCATCCCGGGTTCGCCTGTCTCTCGGCCACCCTCTGCAGACGTTCGCAGGTTGAGCACGAAGGCTTGGCATCGAAGTCCTCGTGGCGCTCTGCAGGGGCTGCCACGCCGGTCGCCGCGGTTAACTGTGTGGCTCTCTCAGCTGCGACTCTCGACCGGCCTGTGCTTGACGCATGTGAGGCACTGTACTTCGCGGTTCGCGTCAAATAGTTCTCTCGACTCGAGGACGCGGTGGCGGTACCTCCGCCAACGCGCCCGGCGGCTGGGTAACGCTACTGAACCGCCGCCGCCGCTGACTCAGCACGTCGAGATAAAGCCCGAAGGCGACGCGACGGCGAGGCGGTACAAAACGACAACGCCCTGTGTTGCCAATGTGAGTGCGTGAACCGAATTCCAGCAAATTGTGAGCGCGACGCTGGAGCCGACGAGGGGGGAGGGGGAGTGAGCCGACGTTGCTTGGCTTCAGGCTTGGTTTTTACGTTTACGTTTACGTTTTTACTTTTACGTTTTTACGCGTAAAAACGTAAATTTGCAAAAGGGTCTATTTTTACGGCTGTTTTTACGTTTTTACGGCTCCCTGGCACACGTAGTTTACACGATGAAAGTTGCATACAATGATCAGTCATCCGCCATCTCCATCACCCGGAGCACAATGTCCACCTTGCCTTTGGCAAGGGCGATAATGGCGTTTAACAAAAACTCGTTTTCTGCCTCTTCCAAGGCGTCTGGCTGCCACTCTCCGGACTCTGTAAATCTATATGTACTGTCCTTATGTACACCAGACAGTTTTTACGTTGTATTTACGTATTTTTACGCATTTTACGCGTAAAAACGTAAAAACTATTTTTACGCGTAAAAACGTAAATACGATCAGTTTTTACGGCGTAAAAACCAAGCCTGCTTGGCTTGACGAGTTGCAGCGTCCTGTTGCGCCCATTCAGAATTGTCTGCGGACGGCGGAGTGAGCCATGCGCTGGAAAGACGAGGCAATGCAAGCGGATTGATGGGCTGCATAACGCCCGTAAGTCCCCCTCTCTGCGCTGCGCGACTGGATGATCCCTTCTCGAGCAGCCAACAGCTCGGCTTCCGCATCTCGTGGTCCCGGCACCCGCCACACTATCGAGCAGGGGCTTCCTGGCCAGTTGCTTAGTTGCCATCGTACTTGCTGGGCAAGTGGCCCACTGCGGGCAACAAAGGAAGCTTCGCCGTGGTGGTGGAGAATCGTTCGCTTTTCATAGTCTCAAAGTGTCGACTGCAGTCGATGACTCAATGTGGACGTCTTTGGCATTGCAAGGTTCCAAGGGAGCAGCAATCAAGACGCTAGCACAGTAACGAACAGGAGTCAATGTGATGGAGAGCGGAATTGCGTCTTGTGTGAGCGGTGCTGCAATGGTTAGCACAACCACGCTCTGCATGCGGTGAGCAAATGGAGAACCGCGTGCATCCAGGGCAGATGGGATGGGGAGTCCAGCGAGCCTGTTTGGACACCCAAATCTAACATATGAAATGCATTAGTCACCGCTTTTGGAGGCCTTCATGGAGTAGCGCGCAAGGCGTAAGCCAACTCATGCACTGTGCGGCCAGCAGCACACCCAGCGCCCTTCGCTCCTCTCGAGCACCGCTCTCCCTCCATCCTCTGCCTGTCACTTGCACAGCGCGTGCGTACAACGCGGGGGCTGGCACTCCTGTGTAAAGTCCGGCGATTCGCCACTGGGCCACCTGCTCAGTGCGGGGATCCAAGACAGCCACTGCTGCATCCGAAAACTGAGACTTGCAAACACAAGGAAAAAATGGCCAAATAACGCGTGTTCAAACATGTACAAAGTTTATGGGTTTGGGTTTCCTTTGTGTTCTTGGGACGCAGAGCTTCGACGAAATGTGTTTTATGTGTTTTCGCAAAAGTGCTATTTGCTCCTTTTCTTGCTAGTGAAAATTACGTGGACTGGTCAGCACGACACAGCATTGTCTTGCGGCTAGATAATATGTTCCAACCGCAGCGCCTAGCTCCGCTGAACCTTTCGGTGGAGTCCCTTTGAAACGACTCAATATGCAACAGACGCGTTAGTCGTATGACCGTGAAATGGGGACGGTTCCGCTGCCGCATTCAGCCATGCAGCGAGAATGGCGCTGACCTGCGAGTTTTCCGGAGTTTGCAAAACGGAGACGGTTCGATGAACGTGGCGGATGCGAGCCAAGTTGAAGGGACACATTTCAGTCCACACTCCTCGGCCAACAACCAAACGCCGTTGTTGGCGGCGATGGGGGACGCGCTGAGCAGCCGCGCGACGCCGTGGTAGCAGGGCTGCCCAGCACAAATGAATCGCCAGCACACATATCTAATCTGTAGTAGCCAAGTAGGTCAACGAGCATTGTCGCGAAGCCCTGGTGTGTGCAATCATTTAGGATTTCTGCCATCTGTATAAAGCATCGAAGCCTTGGTATTGATGCGCTGTTCGCCTTTGCACAACGAGGATTGCATAAATTGAATGATTTCTAACAGCATGCCCAGGCAGCTGTGGCCTTGAAACACACTGTCATCCTCGGTCCTCTGTGGCTTCATAGCCGGTTGACCAAAGTTGGTGCGACAACACTGTGACATGTCACTGGGTGTACACCCAGTGGGTGTCTAAGCTGTATGCAGTTCCAGTTGCGGCCCATAGCCCTCGGTTGTGTGGGGGCTGTGTAGATATTTCAAAAGCGTTTCTCCGCTGGTCAAAAAAGTAGCGGGGGATGGGGCACGTGGTCAGGCGACCGCGCCGTCTTTTAGGCACCTGCGTCCAGTTTTAGGGAGCGAAGGCAACCACATTAGCACATGGAGAGCACAAGGCGGAGAAAATCCCTTTGAAACGCACCTCGTTCACTTGGGTGCAGAGTTGGTTGCTCACCCGTATGGAATGGGTACGTAATGTTGACCCAACACTGGGACATGGATGACGCTTCACAAAAAGGAAGGGGTTCTCCAATGTGCCAAACCATGCCCATTCTGAAAGGCTTCCCCAATCTTCGACAATCCACAGCGTAATCCCGAGAATCCACAAAATGGCGATTGGTGCCCGTCAGCGCACCGGATGCTTGTATGGACAGCTGCGCGCTGATGCCGTGCGGGATTGGTTGCCGCCTCAAGGTCCAGAGCCCCAGGGGGTATCGTCTTGGCACCACCAAGTCCTGACCTCAACGAATATAGCTCGGAGCAGTATTCCCAAGGCTGGGCGCAGCGCCAGCCCAACAACCGTGCGTTCCGGCGCCCAATGATGCTCGAAGCGAGACCGGCCACGGGCAGGGGCAACACACGGGAAAACGACAACAAAGTCGCGTTGTGCGAGTGGGACGGCCGAGCGTGAGCGTCACCACTGGGGCGCGTTGTCTCCCACCATTGCTGACAGGAGATCACGGATGCTGAGGTGAGTGCCCATGGGCAACGCCGCCAGGGTAGCCTTTTCGCAGGTTGATGCGGCAGGAGCCCGGGGCCTTACAGCGTACCAGGCCTGTTTATGGGGACCCGCAGCGCAGCAAAAAGACCGGGTGTGTCACTACGCAGGTGGGGAACGGCGTGGCAGCGCGGGGATCATACGCGCGGGGAACACAAGGTGTGTGCCACCCAAGCAGGTGTGGCCTCCAAAGGAGAGCACGGCCAGCGTTGAACGCTGGCGGTCATCGCGAGAGTTGTGAAGGTCGGCGGCCTGCTTTTGCGCCAGCGCTTTGCATTGAGTCCGTCCGCGCCCAAGGCCACTCAACAGCTTCCCCACGCGGTACCTCACCTCCCCCACCTGGGACGTCGCTGCCCCGTTGCCACGTGGCGTCGGTGGGAGAACTGGGAACCCCGCCGATGCCGTCGACGTTCCCGGCGACCCATCCCCCCTTGTGACAGTCCCGCCGACGCTGCGCACGCCCAGCCGTCCTCCCAACACCTTTCGGCGACGTCGCCAGGGGTGGCGTCGCCTTTGCCGGCGACGTCGCCGGAGGTTGGGCCCTTTCTTATGGGAGTTGTGTGATCACAGCGCCCCACGTGGTATTGCGCAAATCTCTCGCCAGCGGATGCAAACTTTGCTCTCATTAAAGTGCCAACACAGCGGCGTATTTGGCAAAGTACAGTGGGGGTCACTACATAGCGCACCCCTTGTGACATAGCCACAAGAGGGCGCTCTTGGGGGCCGGAGGCGCTATTGTGTTAGGGGGGGTACCTTGAGCAGTGTAAAGGGTACCCTGGCCACCGGTGTAGGGAGTAAGCTAAACTACCAGTGTTGGTGGTACCGTGGCCGACAGGATAGGGGGTACCCTGCTCACCAGTGTAGAGGGTACCATGGTCGCCTGTCTAGGGGGTACCCTTGCTGCCATTATAGAGGGTACCCCGGCCGCTGGTGTAGGGGGCTGCTTGGCATCCGGTGTATGGAGTACTCTACATCTGGCCTCCCAGGCCCATACTGGCTTTTTGTGTCAGCGATAGTCATAGTGCTAAAGTCTCGGGCGCTGGGGCCTGTCGCAGCGAAATAAAGTACTATGAGAACGGTGGCAAGCCGTTCAGTGAGTCGCTAAACTTAGACAGGTCGCTGAGCAGGGTCACTAAACCGGGCCCCCCTGTCCTAGTTTGAGGTCCCATTGCGCAACAAAGCAGCATAAAGTATAACAGAAATGGAGGCAAGCCAAAAAAGGGAGGGGGGGAGGGGGGTGCACGGGTAGAAAACATCATGTTTGCGATGCCAGCTGCGATGCCATTTTGACGCAAATTGATGCCGTCACAGACAGTGCAATGGCATAAAAAGGGCTGCGATGGCATCAATTTGTGACAAATGGCATCGCAGCTGGCATCGCAAATAGGCTGTTTTCTACTGGTGGTATTTGGGGGGACGCTATATAGGGACCCCTATTGTAATGAACCTAAGCTTCCCGTCACCATCAAATGCGGCCCATGATGTTCTGTGCACATCTGACGGCCAGCGAAATCGAATATGTTCTTGCTAAAGCATCTGTACAACAGCCTGCATGGCCAAGACATATAGAATTCATATGAACTGCAATCAGCCCCAGAAACCCCTGTGGCCAGTGAGCGTATTGCACTCTGCACTGGCCACTCTTTTCATGTTAGTGAGCCTTAATTATTGGTTGGTCAGGGTTCTGCGTGGTCATTGGTAGGGGTCGGTTGGGATTCGCACAAAATCAGCGTCACAAGCCACCTGAGCTCCTTTGCAAGCGGCCTGTACTGACACGGATCTGGACGAGATCTGATCAATGCCTTGCTGCTCGCTGCCATGGTCAAATAATAGGGAACCGCTCTCTGATAACACCGTAGTGTATTCAACCGTTCCCCATTTTGAAGTTTTAGCGTGGCGGTTTCTGTTCCGCATTCTTTGATGGACTGATTACTAAATTTGTTTGTTCGCTCGGCATCACGTCCAGCGGGTGCAACTTGGGCAGAACAGCGCACCGGATAAGTCTAAAATGGAGCTGACCAGTCCACCGACATCTGCTGTGTGTGCGCACTAGGGGTATGAGGAGGCATGAGCCGGTTTTAGCGGTTTACTGGGGATCGCGAGCAGCAGTGCGTGTCCTCGGTGCGGTGGGAAACAGCGCCCGTCGCGTTGCTGTAGCGTGGTGAGCGAAGGCAAACAGTGCAACTTTGGGTGCTTTGTGTGGGGATAAATTGAACACGCAATGGTGAAAAAATGCTCAACTACAAAAACACACAACTCCTTTGCTGACTCCAAACGTGGCCAGGTTTGCACCACCGCAAGGCATTATTTGAACGCGGATGCCACATCGTTGCAATATAGCGCGACTTGCCATGCATACAGTGCCACGCAAGCAAGCAAAAAGCCACGCATTAAGTTACGGTGCAAGTGTATTTAAATACAAGGAATTATGGAATTGAGATCGCATGGGCCACGCCGTCGCTCATCCAGATGATGCAAGATCTTTCAGTTGCATTTCACGCCACAGTCCCCGACTATGGGATGTGGTAGGTCGGACTGTCATTCCCCTGGTGTAGCGACACCTGGTGTGTACTCATGCGTTCCAACCCTTACCAATGCAATCGCACGTTAGTCTGTATCCGCTCATTGCAGCGTCCGATTGCATGACTCATCTGGTCGCTATGAAGAAGACGGGTCACATAAGTGCACCGACCACGCAATTGCGGGTTGGAAATATACACATCAAGCACCAAATCGCGTGTAATCTGCTTGACACTGGCTACGCCCTCCCCGAGTCTTCATCTTGCAAGGGCGTTTCGTTTGGTGTTCAAGCACACACATGATCTCCTTTGCGGTAATGAAATAGCGGATTTTGGGTTCTGCTTTCTGCAGTGTCTGCGGCTGCCATCGAACAAACCTTGACTGTGCTTTGCTTGGGAAAATTTTGTTTGATGGTTCCTCGTCGCCTCGGTGTCTAGGCAGCTGGGCCAGGCGCCAGAATCTGCTGTTTTCCCGAGCTTGTTTCTGAGGTTCAATGGGTTAATGCACGGCGCCGTATGGGCACCCATTTGTCCGAAACCGCGAACCTGGAATTGCAAATCGATTGTCGGTCAGGACCATAATTTGGGCAAACCCAGGTGGTGCAAGCTCCTTGTTAGTTGTGAACAGAAGTGCCGCCTCTCATTTTGCAGGTACTGCACGCGCAGGTTTCTAGGAGGACGCCAACCAGCGGATGTTCCTTCTTGAGCGTAGTCCATTCAGTCGACGTGCACCAAGACTGCCTTGAAAGACAGGTCAAGAGAAAGCCAATGCTGCGAGCGCTGCCATGTTTAACAAGCCAGTAAGTCAACAGCGCGGCGTTTCTGTGAGCCGGCGCCAGCTAAAAAAAACGCCCGAAGTACATGTTTGTTTTTCATGTACTGATAATGCCAAGGAGTCAGCTCAGTGGACAAAAGGCCTGGCAGACTTTTCACAAGGTCCCGACGTCGGGACTTTAAAGTGGCTGGCGCCATCCAGCATGGCACGCGGTGCGCTATTCACATTTTGTGGTCGATGAGCCTCAACTTCGCTTCCACCAAACTACCAACACCACTTTTCTATCAAGAATTTAAGAAGTACGGACCTCCCCCAAACTAACCGGCGCTGACAAGGACGGCTCGCGATCGATGTGTGCATCTTTAATGCTGCTGAACTCCAAAATTGCTCTCGCTAAGCTCTGAACACAAACAAATTTCTGACCAAAATTTAGGGTACGCTGAAGACCAGAACTGGCGACCACAACCGAAGCTGCATGCATCATTCCGTTTCCTTCTCTGCGCACATTTCTACTGTTAGTGAGTTCCAACCTAGCTCCTGGCGAACGATCAACACGACGACGATTCTTGGCGAGATGTAAACTCTGCCCACAGTCTGCAGCGGCCGGCGCCTCTGGACTGGGCGCACGTTTGTTAATGTGCAATTGCACCACCAGAGAGCCTCCACCAATCGGCTGGCCGTGAGCGGGTCCGCGCCCCGGCCGGGGGGGCCCCTCGTACGTTGCTCGCCGAATCACCGCGGGCGGCGCGTGCAGGCAATCGACGCACAGCCGGATGGCACCCTCATCCGCGCCTACTTGCGCGCTGATGGCGCATAACGGAACCACACCAACCACCAAATTGACCCACACCGGACAATCTCCGCGCACCAGTGACTGTACGGGCGCTGCCTGTAAACAGGTTGTAGGCTCCCCTGAGGGGCGTCCCCGTGCCGCCCGCGGTCCGTGCTCTTGGGTTGGCCCCTCACAGGCTCCTCCCCATCTTCCCCCTCTCCGGGTCACCCACCCGGTTCCCAGCGTCCTCAACGGGAGGCAAGGGGCCCCTGTGCATCCCGGAGGACCTGACTGCCACCGTCTCGTACCAAATCACGTCCGGGGTGGTTCGCCTCGCCGATGCGATGATCTCCACGAGGTCGATCGCCGGTGATCGAGGCGGCCGCCGGGTCGCCGGATATTCTGCGGCCGCCACGGACGGCGCGGGATCCTGCGTGCAGGAGTGCACCTTCGCTGGCCGCAAGCGACTCCACGCCCTGGCAAGCCATGCAAGGATGCCGCAGCCGCAGCCACGATCACCGCGAACTACGCAGTCCACGGCCGTCGACTGCATTGGACTAGCCTGCGAACGTACCATAACCAGAAGCAGTCAAACTGGGGCGTCGCTCAGAGGCGTGAAAAACCGGGTCGGCGGGAAGCGCCGGGGTTTCGCTGCCGAAGTGCATGCGTTCCATGTGGGCCGAAGATGTTTGGGCCTGAAGGGCTCTTGCACCGCCTCTTACCGGCGACGGAGGGCCGAAGACTGCGAACAGGCGGGCAGGCTGCTTTGCGCCGCGGCCGTGAAGGCGGCGGCCGCTGTAACGGCTGGCCCACGTCCGTAACGGCTGCGCCACATGGGCGGCCCGGGATGCAACACGCCAGGGAGCCGCGTGAACTGATCTGGCGGGGTATCTGGCGCCGACAGAAAACGGCGACTTGAGCCCTGCGGAATGCATTGACTGGAAGACTGCTTTGTGTGACTATCGGTCGTTCTTTTACCTGCGTTATGCAGGCGACCTGCATTTGGAAGTGGGTGTGCTTTGTGCAATGTGTCACGAAAGGGTACTTGAGCGGGCAATCACGCTGGGTATGGTACAGCAAGATACTGTCTTGGTCCCGTAGACCACGCTGGGGGTGCTGAATAGCGTGGGGGCCCTTACACAACGCCCCCCGCGTTATTGAACATGGCCATCGCTGCAGAGCGCCGGGTGTACCTTAGATAGCGCGGGGGTATGCATCTACCATGATGGAACATCTTAGTTCACCATCAACAGATACAGCGACGCAGTGGAGTAGGTCGCGAAGATGTTATGGTGACGTTCTTCCGCTTTCGCTGTGATTACCGTCCGTTTTAAAACTAGGGTTTGACATTAAATAGATACATTTGTGTTAAATTGGTCTGGTGGTGAATGTGGCAACGTAGGAGCATTCCTGATTCATCGACTTAATCTGAGACGGGTGTATCCTCCGTGATCTATGGTACGTCATGTGTTGTCGTGGTAGTTGTGGTCACACCAACGAACTGGCTCCAATCGGCTCCACAGGTGTCGAATACATAAACCCCAAGTTTTGAGTTTCCTTTTCACAGCAGTCAAGTGTTCACCCATCAGCCTTTCTTTTCGTTTTAGTTTATCGCCTCTTCGCCAAATGGAAACGAAGTCTGCATTCCGAGTGCGGAGTGTGTAGTACGTTGATGCGCCAAAAAGCACCATCATGCTTGCAGATCAACGCAAGAGATTCTTTTACAAATCACGTTGCACCCACAATAAACTGCTCGCATCCTGTGTGAAACGATCAACGTGTTGTCGCCAACAACATTGTCGCTTGGATGCAGCATGTGTGTACAGCCGTAACAGTTACTGTCATGTGCATATGCAATGGCATGGCAAGGATGATATCTGCCGCGGAATCTTTGCTCAGCCCCTCTCCTCGGAAATAGTTCTTTGGATTTGGGATGCTGCATCCTTTCAAGTCGTTCTTGCACCTTCCACATCCATGGGCACCTGGGCTTCAAAAAGTTTCTTCTTTTCTTTTCCAACTTGGTCATGTCTGCTGATCTGGCTTGAATTGTGTGGTGTGCGTCTCTATTCGCAGTGGGAGAATCCGAAAACTGAATAGCGCAATGCAGAAGTAGATGAGGGGAAAGCTCGCAACTCTGCCAATTCACTGAACTTCCAGGGCGTCGCTGAAAGTTGTGCACCTAGAGCTTGGACAAGCGGTCTCCCCACCCATCCACCTCAGATGTGGGAAATTGCCGATTTACCAATCATTCGATTTGGGCGCAGCATTGTAACAGACGCAATTGCGACGCTTGTTTTGGGGCACAGGAGGCGTTATGCGTCCGGGCTCCCAGGCTGTTGCTTGCCCCACAATTCGCCGAAATCACTTTCGAGCAACTCTCCCGCCGCCGAGACACACCCGGACAGGACCTGATCCGCTCCGGACTGCACGCTGCGCGGTTGAGGCTTTGCAGGACCAGGAAATCAGCACCAAATCACCCACAGCGGCTCGGCTGTACACCTGCCTGTACTGACGCTTTTGCCGGGGGCGCCGCGGGGACAGCCTCTCCCCTCCCCCCCTCCCGCCCCCCCGCGGCCCGCAATGGTCGCTCTGCCCCCTCCCACACTCCTCAGCTCCTACCATAGCCCCCCTCCCTGCCATCCGGCCATGAGGCAGCATCCTGGACAAACCGAATGGAGCCAGTGTCCGGAAAGCTCGGGTTCGAATCCTCCCTCCCACGCCGGCTTGTCTCGTACCAGATGGCATCCGGCTTGTTCCACCTCGCCCTCGCGACGACTGCCGTCAGATCAATGCCCGTTGACGGCGGGCGCCCCCGAGCGGCCCGTCCTCCGATTGTGGCCAAGTCCCCTGGGGGGGCCGCGGGTTCCAGCGGGCAGGCATGCACCCTCGCTGGCTTCAAACAGCGCAGGGCCCTGGGCAGCCAAGCCAGGACGCCGCAGCCACGGCCGAGTCCACCCTGAGACTTCCAATGCATGGCTGTCGTCGGTGTGCCAGTAGCCTGTGCGCAGTGCACGAGATGTGCGGCGCCACCCGAAGTAGTCAGACGCTGGCCTCGTGGAAATCAAGGGTGTGCCGATTGAGGCGGATGCGTCGACTAGCTGCGGATACGATGCGAGGGGAAGGGCGTCCGGGCGAAGGCAGTCGTCTGAGTAGGCGGCGAAACGCGCGTGCTTACCGGGACGAGCGGAGGGCAAAGTTTGAAGAAGGAAGCGGACGACCACGCACCGAGGCCATGAAACCCGGGCGTCGGCGCCTGTCGGGAAACTTAATCAGCGCCCAGCGTCACGTGTGGGCCTTGTGGAGACGGTCGCGTCTTGGCTGATTCCCGGGCTGAACACCACCCCTGACCTTCGGCCATCAGCCACAGGAGACCCCAGACGCTCGTCTGCACGCGTCATCAAAATCTGTGGATTGCCATTGTCGCAAAATGAAAAAACACAGCCCGTGCACCTGATAGGCGATGGTGGGCGTGAAAACCACGCAAAGAATTTGTTTCGAATCGATTATTCTTCGCCCCATGCACTAGGGAAAAAAGGGCCAAATAACACGTGTTCAAACGTGTACAAAGTTTACGAGTTTGTGTTATTTTTGTGTTCTTAGTGTGCGGAACGTTGATGAAATGTGTTTTATGTGTGTTCACAAAAGTGTTATTTGGCCATTGTTTTCCTAGTGATGTCGCCACACCCTATTGTCCCATGAAATGCAGTGAGCTGGCATGAATAATTTTCTGGGCGTTTTTCGTTGTGCGGCCATTCTGCACATGTGGGTCGATAACCGCACAGCTGCGCTGCGTGACTGCACACTGTGCGTGTGGACACAGGTGCAGTGAACGTCCACATCCACTGTATTGCTTAGTTCGTTCATATGTTGGTCCCTGCTCGACTGCGGCCTATGTAGACGCCTTGGTCGCATTGCTTAAAATGGCTATAATTATGTGTAGACTGACCAAAATAGAATTGCCATAACCATAAAAGCTCACATTTCGAGTCGGGAATCGCGGCCTGAGATTAGCATCAGACTTGGAGCTGGTATGCTTCGGATGCTGCATGACAGCGGCGTTCACCAACGGAAAGCCCCAGGTCCATCGAAATGAATGATGTTTCGCACCCCTGTTCTGCCGCGCACACACTAGCGGGCCCTTCAATAACAACAAACACAAGTCTCAAGTGTCCAGCTCAATGCATATGTCAGTCAGTGTAATTTCGGCATCTTTCCTTCACGCCTTCTGATCACTCTCCACCGCCAATTGCAAAGAAATAATGGTTTACACAGAAAGCATGCAAAATGCAAGTTTTCGAAAAGCACTGTCGTTGCTGCTTAGTGGCTAATGGACAATTCAAGTCGCATTTCAATTTATAACAGTGCAGTTGGAACTCCAAGTCAAAGCCTTCTAGCTCGGATTTCAACCACATGAGGATGCCGAAAACCATGAGCCAATCGTGTACAGCGTGCGACCATACTGATCCAGCTGCCCTTGCTGCCACTACGTTGTTGTGGCGGGGCAGTATGCATGTCCAAAGGCAAATAACAAATTTATTGCGCGTGTTGAGCGCCACAGTTTTGTCATCTGTAAGTATTTGCTGTCATCTTATTCAGAATGTGGTCGTCGCGATTGGCTTCAGCACGGCGTGTTTCTAAGAATCGCCCATTGCCCCGTATTGTATCGACTATTGAAGAGTCTCACCCCCAAATCAGTCGGGCATCCACGATGCACCCCCACCGCCTTGGTCTGCATATAGCGGTCTGAAATGACTCTGAGATGGCTCTTCCGATTTCGCGATGCATCCTCGCAGAGTGTCCTCAGTCTGACAATCAGTAAATGTAATTGCCAGCCAACAGTATGAAATTCATGGTAATCCGATGGATTCATTACCTACCTAACAATAATGTCGTACAGAAATAACCAAGAGCATCTTGGATTCGGGGATTCCTATTTGACATTCTACGGAAACCAATGACTGCATTGCCAATATCTCTGAGTACTGACTCTCATATATGACTCATGTAGATATGCCTGTATGTGCCCATCAGTTGCCCGACCACGTCCTCTCAGTGAAGGGTATTCACCTTCCTGTGAGTTTGCTCATTGTGAAAGGACTGCGGATGTATCTAGGCGTTGCATCTGCACGCCTCCATCCGCACCCGCGACTTGCCCTTGTTTTGCCACGCGTGACGCGCAATATTTCAGGACACGTGTCCATGGGTACTATTTATTTCAGCCGCAACACGTCAGGTCGTGTCCCAGCCATTTCGTGGGCTACAGTGCACGGCCTTTTGCCATTCTTGGACACCCATGACGTTGTCTGGATTTTGCGGACGTCAAAGACCTACATACCACGTGCTGGTACTACGGCCCAGTGGTGCGCGATGGCGAGGAGCGCCGATGCCGCCATCTTGTTGGTATCAGCGGCTATGGTGTGATAGCTTGTACTGGCGAAGTCCAACCACTGGTCAAGGAATACACCGTCGGCGCGCCCGAAGACCTGAAGCTTCAGGCGGCGTGTGAGACTGCGGACTGATCATTTGTCTGCGACTTCATCATCTAACATGTTTGTGTAGGCGCGATGAGAAAATGCGTAAACAAAGACAAAGAAATAGAGGTTTCTGTACAGGGTATTGTTGCGCGTAAAGTGTAAACGCAAAATTGGTGCGGTAAACGCCAATAACAAGCCCGCAACGCAATGCACAGACGTCTGTCGACAGGGGAATGATGGACACTTGGAGGCCGTTTCTTGAAAGCCATTGCAGGGCTAATATCCGTAGTTCATTGCAGTTTTGACGTGCAAAGATCCATTCCAATTGCCGAATGCAGCTGCGCGGTCAGGAACACGTTGGCGGCACCGCTTGTTGAGTATCTGTGCGCATCTCTAGCTTGGGATCCGTGCCTTTGCGCTTGCTGACAAGGTGCGATGTCTTCTCTATTGGTGACAGAATGGATCCATGCGCGTTCTAGCGGCTGAGATTCTTCGACGCAATGCAGAATGTTCCTTTCGGTTGCACTCCCGAGTTATTCAGCGCAGAGATTTATTCAATATGGACGGAGTTGTGCCCTCGGGTGAAACGGTGTACTTGCAATCAGCAACAATTTTCGTGGCTCATTTGTAAGAGCACACCTGTACAGGTCAAGCGAAATTACAGGCAGAGGATCAAAATGTATTGCAGGTTTAAATTCCAAACGACTGAAAAGCCTTTCCCTGTTGCCGCCAGCAGAGGCGATGGTAATCGCTCAGGTACAAAACGCTATCATGTGGCTCATTTTTCGGCGAAGATTCTTCCACACATTCTAGCGCGCTTGCGAGGACACATGGCAAACGAAATTTTCAAGTTAGCTTTGTTCCAGGGATTCTCCCAATTCCATTGAGGGCTCCAATGATCTGGTAGCCAAGCGGACAAGCAGCCCTGGTGCAGAGAGGGTAGGTGAATTCTCCTAAACTCCGACATGCCCAAAAATCTAGTTGCGTTCCAGAAGAGCGCCCTGAGAACGCAGTGGATGACATTTGGTCAGATTACGTCGAGATTCAAAACTGAGGGTTCATCTTATAACGTATCAAGCAGCTAAGCTCAGCACGTTAGGGCTTCACCACCCAGCAGCTGCATGCCAATGGATTGAAGTGTGGAGGAAAATTTTTTGCCTACATCCGTTGTGAGATTACTTGCATCAACCTCAACGTAGGGCCTGCGCACCAGTATTGCAGTGCACTTGCAGCTCTGGCATTGTTGGGCGTGGCGCACGAATTTCTTGCAGAGAACTGCACTGATGCGAGCACCGACTGCAGCCGAACGCTCGATCACCGAAGAAACGAGTTTGGTGGCGCTCAGCTTTGCAGTCCAGAGCATTTTGCCCACCTGAAATGCACGCATCGTGCGGCCCACTCCGTCGCGCCGAATGCTCCCTTCCACCATGCCAAAGTTCAGTCATGGCCATCGCCTCTTGGACGTCGCCGTGATCGATGAGCAGATGCCGCCCGACCTGAAAGAGTTGTGCAGTTTGCGACTCCTGCCACCTGCTGCTGGGTCCACGCTCTCGGCTGTCACATCTCGCGGCCATGCGACCTTTCCTTCTCTCCGCATGACGTTGTCCATTCGTAGCTTCATTGAGCCCTTATCCTGCCTGGGCCCTTGGACGAGGAGGGTCTCAAAAGCCTCATATCCTTGCAGGCTCTCATGCCCACAGCTTCATGACATGCCCGCAGCGGCACCCTGGCTTCTCGTCGCCGACCGCAGGGACCGTAGGCCGAAAGTAGCCACCCCGCCCGCCCCGCTTACCTGTCCATCCATTGGGCACTTCGAAACGCTCGCACTCCCGTTACCGGAGCCCCGTAGCGATCGCGGCTTTTATCACACTGCGATCGGGTTCCCGCTGGCCCTGCGTTGTGCTCGTCATTTCCATGGCACACGTTGCGGCGGTGGTCTCAGCGGTGCTGCTTGTGGAGTGCATGTGCCCAATAACAGTCGCCAAAAATTCCGCATCCACAAAGACGGAAAGCACGCATGGAGCTGTGCGAGGAAATCCAATTAACTCAGCGAATGATTGGGTAGATTATTGAAAGAATGCGCTGTATAGCTCTTAACCACAAAATAAACTGCTGGATGTGGCCATTTCATTCAATGAACTGTTACTACTCATTATCAATTGTGCAAATTACCAATTCAAATACCATACCAAATACTAATTCAGCGGCAGGCTAGTACCAAGGCAGGTACATTGCATGACGTGTAACAGCCGGCTGAACCCGCCCTTGGGACCCATAAGTTGGGGGCAATCAGCCGCACTCACAGCAGAAGTTCCAATTAGTAATCCCATTATTACAAATTCATTAGCGTGCGAGGAGGGAAATCTAGAACTCGGGCATGACAGTTTTGCCTTCGCAGGCTGCATGTCCCCATTGACGAAGCAACAAAAATGATGGGGATGTGGTGGCAGGCATCCTGGATGTCGAAGGACACCATCCAATGGCCCTGCTTGAGAGAGTCCAGCAGTGTGTGCAACATCTCGTAGGTAATTGATTGAGGGACACAATGGGCGTCGATCTGTCGCAGGTCCACGATCAACCGATGTTTCCCGTTTGGCTTCGGGCGAAGAAATGCCGGGGAGGCATGTCGACTATGGCGAGTGGGCCTGTTGGCACCCGTCTTCAGGTAGGTGTCGCACAACTCCTCCCACACACGGTGCTGCGCTGGGTCTAGGGACAGGAAGGGAAGTACCATCTTTTCATCTGATGCGAACCCTGCCTGCGAACCAGGAGAGAGTCGCCCGGCTGGCTCCAACCCGACACCAGGCAGGCAGACTGGCTTGGACTCGGTGGTAGAGGAAGTCGTGCGGATTCACCTTGAGGCGTTGGTAGTGGTCCAGCTCCTTAGTCAGTTGGCACTGGTGCCATGCGTGACAAGACTGTGATGGGCGGCAGTGAAGGGCCCTTGACCCGGCGGGCAGCATCGAAGCGCGAACACACGCCACCGAGCTTGAGCCCGCCCATGGGGCCCAGCATTGTCCAGTTACAGTGATGGTTAGGCAACAAAGGAGTCAGGGCGACGTAGCCCTGAATCGCGCCAGACTTCAGACTCCAGCCACCCCAATTAGCGGTATACCAAACGCCCACGCCCAGAGAGAAAATCGATGTGGCGCCGCCTTTCCTCGGTCCTCCACATTGATGCCACGCATAATAGAAGCAGCCTGCCAGTGCCAATGCTCCACAAACGTCGAAGCGGGGGCGTGGCAGTCAGCTGGAAGCGCCCTGAAAGAAGACTCTTGGGACTCGCAAGGGTATCCAGCCTCCGCCCTGGCCGCGCCCCATGTGCTGCATCAGTGGGAAACCAGGCGCAGCAGGGGCAAGCAGCCCGTTGCATAGAATTTGCAGCGGCAAAACTCGAGGTGAAACACTTGCTGGCCTTACCTTCTATGCTACACGAATTCTAGAGAGGCGTCCAACGTGATGAAGTAGCAGTCGACTGCAGAGTAGCTGAGTACACGTGTGAGAAAAAGATGAAGTCGAGGATTATGAACAGAATCGCTCGAATCTTGGGTGGGGACTGGGGGTTGCCGGCATAGCTGATCAGCTCCTCAACTGCATCCACAGGAAAGCCCAGATTCGCATGGTGTGCTGGGTCTCAGAGCTTGTATTTTCTGGGTGGAGATCAAGGCCTTGGTGAGCCAATTGTTGGCGCAGAAATCGAAGCCTCTCTGATGATGAGTAATGCCAATTGCAGCAAGGTACTGAGGGGCAAAGGTGGGGCGGATCAAGCCCTCCGCCTTCAGATATACGTGATAAGTGTAGCCACTGCGTGCGAGGTGGGGAGGGCTGTCCAACCACACTGTGTGCAGAAAGCGGCAAATTCAGCAAACTTGCGGGCCACTCCCGATTGCAAGGATGGCCATAGAGAATCATGCAAAGCACTGTCCACTGAATTTGTCTACAAGGCCATTAGCTCTAGCTAGTCCAATTGAGGGCCCAGAGTGAGCCAATCCCGAAAGCGCCACTCTTTAGCGGGGGGCCCCCGCTGGGGTCTAGCCGCTCAAGCGACCTGGTAGGAATGTGTTCGGCACTAAGGGGAAGATCACGATGTATGTCGCCAGGCGTTGAAACTGGGTGATCCACCACGTGCTCCGCCAGTAAGGGCGACCGCAGTGTATTGAATTTTGGGGCGTTAGGTGAGGAAATTAGTGAGGCAAGGGAGGAACGTACAGTGCGGGTTTGCTCAATTGTTCTCCACGCTCTAATGTGGAGGGAATAGTGCCAACGCATCTATTACCTCCATATTTGGCGACCACAGGGCATAACTGACATGATCCACCTACCAATTCTCGTGCGTTGTGAAGCGGTGCACTGTATGGGAACCCCACCACCAGTACAAGGTTCAGAAGCGATGAGGGTGGAGGGCCTCCACTGGAGGCATCAATACGTGGGGTCGTGGGTGCGCGAGAGGGTGTATGGTACCACGCTGCTCGTTCTGGGGCTACAGGTCAGCTAGAAGACCACGTTCCAGCACTCAAGAAGCCATTGAAGGCAACGTAGCTCCTCCATCATGGGCTCTGAAATCGTTGTCAGTTTCTGAATAATCTGTGCCGTTACTGCCGAGTCTATGAGGAGGCTCACGTGTTGCACACTGGAGTTGCGCCCAAAGATTCGAGCGCTTTGTAGAGTGCCATCAACTCTAGATTGACGTGTTTGTGATGTGTTGCTGCTGGCCAAAAGCCACGTGCAAGGAGCGACTGGGGCTTCGAGGAGAGAGGCGCTGAGGGCTCGTGTTGCACTTTAGCCCCCCGAGCAAAATTACTTGAGTCTGTGGCAAATTGAAGCACACCTGGGTTATTCAGCAGGCTTGGTTTTTACGCCATAAAAACTGATCGTATTTACATTTTTACGCGTAAAAGTATTTTTTACGTTTTTACACGTAAAAATATTTTTTACGTTTTTACGCGTAAAAATGCATAAAAATACGTAAATACAACGTAAAAACTGCCCGGTGTACATAGGGACAGTGCATACAGACTTAAAGAGTCCGGAGAATGGCATCCACACGCCCTGGAAGGGGCAGAAAACGAGCTTTTGTTAAACGCCATCATCGCCCTTGCCAAGGGCGAGGTGGACATTGTGTTGCGGGTGCTGGATATGGCGGAAGACTGATCATTGTACACAACTTTCATCGTATAATCTGGGCGTCCCATGGAGCCGTAAAAACGGAAAAATAGCCGCAAAAATAGGGCCTTTTGCAAATTTACGTATTTATGCGTAGAAACGTAAAAGTAAAAACGTAAACGTAAACGTAAAAACCAAGCCTGTTCTTCAGATCGCCCATTCGATCCTTCCGTTCTAGTGATCGTGGAGCAAGAACAACCAATACATTGTTGTTATATGGTTTATATGGTTGTTCTTGCTCCACGAGCACTTGAACGGGAGGGTCGAATGGGCGATATGAAGAATTCTAAATAGAATTCTTGCAATGCTTGGGTGTTGAGCTTCACCAGCTATGCTGTGCGCACTTGGGTTTCAAACACATATGAAACGCATTTGGAAGAGTCATGTAGGCCGAATCGATAGACTGACCGACTGAGCCAGTCAACAAAATGAAGCGATTTTGCTTGTTTGGACTCGGCCCTTGTTGCGACTTGCTACGGTCGTCAAGACCATTGCTTGGCTACAAAGTCAAGCAACTTTGTCTAGGAAAACTACAAATAAGCCTCTAGCCATGTCGACGATCAGGCCCAAGTGGGCATTGACATGTGTGGGTATCCAAGAGGACTTTGCCTCATTCATCCTTATTCCCAGGTCATTCAAAAATATGCATGTCACACTGGTCCAGTTGCGCAGTCGTGCTTGATCATTTCCAGCTCCCAGAATGTCGTTCAAGGGCAGCAGTAGGGGGTCTCCAATTTTGGATCCAATATGTTGAAATTGTAGACTCGGCCCGAGAAGCGAGTAACTTGGGAGCCACTTGGCGGGGAGAGCGAAGGAAAACGATGATCGTGCCCATAAACCTCGGAAACCAACGGGGCTCCTTGCCCACTGAATAGCAAAGTCACGCATTCCCACAAATTTGATGGGCAGCAATAAAGGGGACCTTTATTGGAGCACATTCTTCTCGTGTCTTGAGACGCGGGGGGGGTTGAGGCTCGCTGGAGGGTCCTCCTTATAGACTCCTGCCACAAGCTCAGTAGATGATCAGCCGTGGCTTGCTGCTCTGGCGCGAGATTCGCAAGGGCCTCCAGTTGCAGGTGGCAGCGGCAAGGATCCTGTCTGTTCGATCTAGGCATTGCAGCAATTGTTACAATTCTGCCATCCACGGAAACACCGACAAATTGTTGGGCGGCCACAGCACTTTAAAACGCTGTAGAGTTGCATGCGTCTCTAATGCGCCCAAGTGCAAACCGTGTCGCCTTGAGGCTACAAAAGAGATGGTGCTTACTGCCGCTCGTCCCCTTTTGGTTCTTCGGCCAATGAGAAAAAGGAACAACATAAAACTAAGCCTAACTTGGCTGCCAAATCACCAGGGCAGGTCCCCGCGCCTGTTACTCAGCTCCCGAATTCAAATTTTCCCATAAGAATAAGAGAAGCACTGTGCCCCTTTCACATCCAAATTTGGCGCTTCGCACTCTGCCCCCTCCTAAACATAAACGCCTTAACTACGCTAATGCTGCAAACGGCCAGCTCCGATTGATCCCGCAACGCCCAAACCCGCCCCCAAATGCTCGCACGATTTTTCAGCGATATAGCAGTGCACGAGCAACCAGAGAAATCAAGAAGCGCGTCCCGTGGTCCCCAAGCGTCGAGCAACGTTTCAGCAGCGGCTCGAGTCATGGGTAAGTTGCTGTCGACTTCAGTGTCTATCCAATTGAAAACACAGGCCCGCAAGAACGCTCTCAGTGGATATCCAATGCGGCTCAAGCCCGGCGAGCTCCTGAGGGTCTGTCGCGAAGTTAGTTGCACTTGGCGTCGGAAAGACCAGCCAGTCTCAAGCCGTCAAAACATGTGGAAATGAAACGATAGGGTATCCCAAATGGAAGTAGCGGCACCACGGTGCGTTCCACGGGTAAAAATTCGGCCATTTCACACGGTGTGCAATCGTGTGAAATCGTGTTAAAACCGTGTAGAAATCGGGTACTTCGGAGCACGATTTTGCACGATTGTTAAAATGGCGTAGTTTTCAGCCCTGTGTAGTACACGAAAGACGTCCACCTTACCACCATGCACAATGCAATAAATAGCACGATTTTACACGATTTCAACCGTGTACCAGCGGCAGCCGTCTATTTTGTGATCAAAACACGATGGGTACACGATGTTTACACGAATTTTACACCACTTTTAAGCGCATAACACGATACACGGTGTTCAGGACCGTGTACTTTGGATAATTTTTTACCCGTGGTCTCCGGGTGTGAGGGCAGCTAGTCTCTAGCTCACCAGCGTCTCGGGGACGTTGTCGTTGCCGCCGATCGAAACCCAAGGTCTCGGCTGTAAGGGAAGAGTGTTTGAGATGTGGCCAGAATGCTGCCAAGGGTCCAATTTATACCCGAAGACGCCGGTCCAGCGCATGGAAGTCACGTAACATCACATGGCAGCCACATAATTAGTCATTCATTAGCTGAATGGGGCACACGTGGCAGTCCGAGTCACAAGGGCGACCGATTTGATGCCCGCGAAAGTACGCGCCTGTGGCCCAAGCGGCGAGCAGGCCACGTGCCCAGGCGTGTGACCGAACGCCTCTGTTGCCATCAAGGGAGCCTGACGCGCCGCTTGGCAGAGACGACCAATGCAAAGGTGTTCGACGTCGAGTTCATCATGCATTCTTACGTAGCACGGCAATGAGGCAGGCGTCATCTTTCTATTCTGTCAGAGCGGAGCAATGTCCATGGTTTCTGGATGCAATCTAACGTACAACACAAAAATGCACAGAACTTCTGCATTCCTATTTTTCACAGGTGTTGACCATAAGAAAATGCTCCATCCGAGTTGACTGCATGTGTGTTGCATGAAGCATGTTCTCCAGGAAGCGTCAAATCGCAGTCATTTTCAAATGCGGCTGTGGATTTGGGCGGTAGCCACCTTTCTTCGACAAATTTCGACTTCGAATAGGCGCCCTTGTGAATGAAAAATGCGCCGCGGAGATTTTGCGTCACACTGGTAGAAAAGGGCATGTATGCGATGCCAACTGCGATGCTATTTTGACACACAGTGATGCCATCGCAGTGATTGCGATGGATAAAAGTGGCTGCGATGGCGTCGATTTGTTTCAAATTGCGCCGCAATTGGCATCGCAAACAGGCTGTTTTCTACTGGTGTCAGACGTTGGCATGGAATGGACAGGGGCGCGTCCCACGCTGCCCCGTTCCTCTTGCACGTTCCTTTCGCTGTCTTCTGTTTTTGGGCGCTTCAGCTCAGCATACTTAGAGCTATTGCTTCATCGCTGTGACCGTTGACCAGCGCTGGGTGAATGGGATAGCATTTGGTGTATGGAAAGTTTCAAGTGTTCGATGCACAGCTGTTCAACGTTGGTTGTTCACAAGAGCACCTTGGATCCATGCTCCCTGCGTAGGACAACTTTTTCTCCCTTCCATTGCCCCCTTTGACAGAAACCCTGCCCGCAAGCCATGGCCCGTTTTGTAATGCGCAACATGCCAAGCCCAAAATGCCGATGCGTTTGTATAGGTGTACGAATTTGCAATGGCATCCAGGCTTCGCATCTCGACATGGAGCGATACATCCCCCATCACAGCACTGCCTCCCTTGATGGTGAGCGAATGGCGGCGCCTCAAGTCTGGTTAGTTCACTGTACATAATGGGATAACATAAGGGACAAACTACTGACAGCTCGTACACACTTGAACCTGCCTGTAACATGGATCTACTTTATAGAAGGCAAGGGCATTCCAAGAGCGCTGATAAACATTGCGTTGCTTTGTCAGGTGTGGGTGAGCCAGAATAAAAGTTCATAGCAAGCCTGGAACGTCCTACACCCGGAACTGAACCTCTTCTGCGAATCACGATAGAACTTTTGTATGCTTATTTGCCTCCTAAGGGCTTTCCTCCTTGCGTACCGGCGGGATCTTTTGGCGCCGGGGTCAAACATTATTCGGGGACCTGTGAATTTGCCATTGCAGAGTGTCCCTGCCACAGCATGTGGGCATGGCAGTGTGAATGGCGGGGCCGACGAACATGAGTCTACCACGGCGGCACGCAGGTTATTGCAGTCCTGGCGAGTCAGCAGCTGGGCAACAAAGACGACAGATAAAAATAAGGTCTAATTTCGAAAGCAAGCCGAATTGAATATTATCCTAATTTTATCCAATCTCAGTCTAAATCTCGAAATTTTCAAGATCTGCACGGCTGATACCTCTCCTAGGCTTTTCTCGTAAACTATGTCAGGCCAGCTATCCACAAGCTGGATCAATTCAGGCTCACATAGCCGTCCGTAATATTCACATACATTTGCTCACAAATGTATGGCGCATCTCTGGCCCCCTCTCACAAAACAATTCGCTTCTATGTATCAAATCCTACAGATTGAAACTGGCAGGCTAACCGCAAAATAGGTTCTAAAGCGTACATTAGGGGTGTTCGTACCACTACCTTTCTAGTCTCTATATCCAAGATTATAATGAAATGGCGCATTTAGCGGCAAATAGTGCACACCAAATCCGTCAAACCAAGTTGTTCACCTGCGCCCAGAAGAGCAAATTCGTCAGGACACGTCACGTGGGTACACTGCGGCCAAAAGGCAAGATACGATAAGCATCAAAGCAATATTCAACCTAATGGAAAACTGAAAAGCAAAAGTGGAAGTACAAATCGATTTGGTCCCGTGCACTGCACACTTGGCGTGCTGATTTCTCAACGGTGGTATCAACCATTGACCGCATCGAAATTGATAGACGCGCCATTTACAGAATCTTAATAATTTTCAAAGACGAATAGAAATTGCGCGAAATGGAGTCGCGTGCGGTGCGATGCAAGCGCGCAAGTGTGCTCTGCATCACTTTGTGGGCCGAGGACAGCAGGCAACGCTTGTTGAATGTTTTTATTTCTGTAATTCAGACGCGAACATTCCACAAAAAGGATGTATCCTTTTTGTATACAAAACAGGTAGGGATGCAACAGATCGTCACTGGGCTGCGAAATTCGTGCACTCTTGGCGCCATTCTGATACATTCAGCAGCAAATTTCTGGCCAGACAAGACAGCGCCTACGCGCAGGCGTGTCGCCATGATTTTTCAGCTGCAGGGACTCCTCGGTTGGCCAGCCTCTGTCTCATTTCCGGTGCACTTGCTCCAATAAGCTCACCCCAAAGGCTCATGATGCACTCGATATTTCTGTATCGTCTTGCGTCACGTGCAAAAATGCCACGGTGCATGCATTTGTGCAGGTGTACACATATTTTGTATTTTTAAACTCCTTTCTTCCAGCAGGCGCAATGGGAGGTCTGTTGCAAGCATGCACAAAATGGCCTCTGCTCCTCTGAAGTACCGCATCGCCTTTCGGAAAGCATGGCACAGGGCCAAATCGCCAGTATGAGAAATCTCGCACCCATCCTCCATGACAGATTGCAGTACTGTACATCTGCATTCCAAGGGAAAAAGCCTCACCCTGAAGATCCACGTCCCGTCCTCCATATCGTAGCTCACGAAGGTGGCGTCCACCCGCTTGCAGTATTTCTTCAGGCTGTTCTTGAAAGCCATTTTTGAGGCTTGGTCGTCCAGCACCTCCCCCCGCTTGTCCGTCTTGAAGATGTCCAGCAGCTTCACCTCGGCGGGCTGGTTGAGGCCCTGGCCGGGGACTGGGACGTCGCGCTTCGGAGACTTTTCGTAAAGGGACACCATCCCTGCATCGGCGAGCACCGCAAACTCAGGTATTCTATTGTACCGTATGTGCCTGGGCGGCATTGGTCAATGCTGGTGACTGCAGTCCAAGGAACCAAACAACGTAACCAGACATCTTCATTGCCTGATATGCGTATGCGCCCGGGTGTGTTTGGCTAACAAGGTAACCGCGTCAAAGGGTCAGGGACAATGTGCAATTCTTTCGTGGTCACTGGGGGCCCAAGCAAAGGCGCACATCTCCACATTCGCCCATTTTGATCCTCCTGAACAGCAGCACTTATCAAAATTCAGCGAAACGCTGTCATTTGCCCCCAAGGTAAAGTATCCCAGGGCAATTCAATCGCCGTACTTCAAAACCAACGCCCAAACATATAGCACGGGAAGGCCTACAAGGCCGGAACAGAGTTCATACAGTTCGACGGCAAGTGCCTTACCACGCGTGATGGATACCACGTCGCAGACGTTGAGGCCCTCCACATTAACTGGCTCGAGAAACTTGAGCTCTCCATAGCCCGTGCGCCCCACGGTGAGCCCATGCACTTGTTTCAGCGCGTGCCTGTCAGCGTGCAGCATGTTGCTGAGGCCCCGCAGGTCGGGCCTCGTGTAGTACTCCGGCTGCGGGACTGCGGGCAGCAGCCGCGAGATATCCTCTTTGGAAAGGTTGCTTTCTCCATCGGAAATGGCGGTGTTCTTGAGCCGCAACGGCTCCTCCGAGGTCTCTTTTGCAGATCTGCTGGCATCAGCAGTCGGTCCTTTGCGCAAATTCGTCAAAGCATTGTGGTCGGGGGTATGGGATGACTGATTGACTGACTTGTTGATTGACTTTGACTGTGATCATGTCGTCTGATGCAAGGGATTTGCACTGTCCATGACATCAGCAAATTTTTGACAAGGTAAATTATGGTTGATGCACGTGCGGACCAGCCAAACATTTACTTTGACTGAATCAGCTGTGCAAATGGCTGGTCATGAATGAGCAGTATTTTACCCCATGAACCAATGTGTTCAGCACAGAATTTCGCTGCCAGCGATTGATAACAGTTTAGGAAGGGCCACCAAGCAGCCTCCAGGCACACCCCATACCATCAGATCCAAATGGACACAGTGGAATTTCGTAATGGTGGAGCCCCAATTTCCTGTTCCCCAGTCAACCTGCCCAGATCTTATCCCATCAGGAATCGCCAGCAACAACACAACTGCCCATCACATGCACAACACTATGAACAGTAAGAATGTTCTGCTGATGAACAAGTGTTGAGTCATGCCCATGACTGCCCGCACAGCGACACAGTCCTGTTTGCACTGCTATAGCAAATGCAGCTGGCAACAACTTTCTCCCTGCCTCACATAGCACTCACCCATCGTTTGCTTCTTCGCCGCCTGCACCTTTCCCCCCTGGCATCAGCAGTGCAGGTGATGAGCCTGTCCTCTCCAGGCATGCCTTAATGTCCCAGGATCCCAGGTTCTCTTTTACATCCTCCCGCTTGAACAGGGGCTCGTCCATGCCCCTGGGCGGGCTGGCCGTGCCACGCCACAACTGGTCGCTGAACAGTGAGTCACTGTCAGACAGCAGCCTGGAGTGTGACCTTGACGATCGCCGCAGGGAGCGGCGTGAAGAGGCTGGGGGGATGGACAAGGGCAGTTGGCGGGCAGGGTAGCGCTGCTTGGGAGCGGCGTTCACTATGATGACCTGGAGAACAACCACACCCGCATGTATGTTACCAATCCTCATTCTTGCATCAGTTGCATGGAATTGCATATGTGCGAATCTACCCAAGGCCGACACTAGTCAGTTTTTTTTACACTAATCTCCTTCTCTTCATCCTGTCCCATGGAATGCAACCAGAAAAAGATGTGAGAAAGTGATACTTGCATGAACCACAGGATCAGCAAGTTGAGGATGTGCGTTCTCAGCTGCCCTGTAAGACAGTAAAGATAAACTCACATGCAAGGTGCGCCCCAATCTAATGACTCTCGACAGGGAGCCCCATCTTCAGTAAGTAAGACATGCTGGCCAGCACGTACCTGTGATCCTGCAGGGTTTGATGTCATCCTTGATCCAGTCCACCCAACAGGGTCTGGCAACTGCGGGAGTGGGTTCTGTCCATAGGGCATTTGATGTGGCGATGTGGGCACCCCTGTAGGGCCCTGTGGAAATATGCTCTGGCGTTGAGACTGTGCAGCAGTTTGACCTGCCCCACCAAACAGCCCTGTGCCAGCCTGGCTGCTACTGGACGTACACCCTGTGCCACTCCCGCTTCCAATCATCCATGAGCTCCCAGCTCCCGCCTGGCCCAGGGTTGGCTGAAACAGCGAGGAGGGTGTGGACAGAGCTTGAGAAGATGCACCAAGGCTGAAGGGTGGTTGGTTTTGTGCAGGAGCTGTGGCAAAGAGTGAAGGCTGCGACCCCTGTGGCGTGCTAGTGGCAGAGAAGTTGAAACCCGTGTTGACAGGGGCTGGGTTGCCCACTGAGGTTGCCATCTTGCTGAAGCCAGGGAAGCCTGAAAGGGATGAGCCAGTGCCTGTAGTGGTGTTCCAAACCCCAAAGCTGAGCGTGGAGCTGTGTCCAGACGAAGCGCCAAAGATGGATGGCGCTGCAGTGGAGATGACAGAAGACGAGGTGCCTCCAAAAAGTGGTCCACTTGTTGAAAAGGTGCTTGAATTCCCAAACAGGCTTGAACCGCTCGAGACCCCAGAAGTTAAACTCTGTGATGGCTGTGCCGGCTGCTTTGGGCCAAATCCAGAAAAGAGGCTGGCACTTGTCGAAGGCTGAGTTGAAACTCCAAAACTCCAGCTGGATCCCGGCTGCGATGAAACGCTCCCTGTCCCTCCACCAAAGAGTCCCCCACCAGATGATACCCCAGAGCTTGTTGAGGCCCCTCCGAACAACCCAAATCCTGCGCTGCTTTGGGGTGCCGTGCTCACTGCCAGACCTGCCTGGCCTCCAAACAAGGAAGGTTGGCTCGACAGCCCCCCAGGGCTAAAAGTGCTCTGGGCACCTTGGCCCTGCGTCAGGCCACCACCGCCGGTGTTTCCCTGCTGGTAGTCCTCATACCGAAGCAGCTCCTGTGGCACCCCTTTGTAGGCATCACCGAAGCTCACATGGTGCCAGGTGCACATGTTCGGCTTCTTTCCAGTGCCGTCCGGCTCTACGAACACCTTGGGCACAAATGGAGTCCTCCCCGTGCCCTTTGGGCGCTGGGGGAGTGGGAAGGCTGATCCACCAGTGGAAGTGGGCTGGCTGGAGAAAGTCGTCTGGCCAAATGCACCTGTGCCGGGCATGGAGGAGCCGAATGCTGGGGTCACTGATTGGCTCCCGAAAGCCGTCGACGGCCCTGACTGTTGGCCGAATACGCTGCTGCTGGGGTTGGCCGAGAACAGGCCTGATGCCGACCCCATGCCGGTTGACACCTGAAGGTGGGTGCGCAAAAAGCGCGTCATGTCCAAAGGCAAGTGACAGAATCAGTGGGCTGCGCTTCGCCACCCGACAACAAGAGAGAGCACATCGGAACAAGAGCATGAGAGCACATGCTGCAGACGCGAGAAGAGTTTTGCAACGGAAAACAGCAACGAAGACTCCGGGGCTGGGGGCAGGGGCGTCGTGTGGAGGGCGCAGTGCGTGTTCAGCAGCTCAGCTGAAAGAAACGTTGAGAGCTCACCCCCAAACCTCCGAACATTCCGCCTCCCGTTGCTGTCGCGCCGCCACCTCCGAACGCTGGTGTCGAGAGCCCACCGAAGCCTCCCTACAAAATCGCAAAAACACACACAGGGCGGTTTGAACTCCGCAGGATGCGCAGAGTGCTGGCCGGCGCATGCCCTCGGGAGCCGCTGCAGATTCGAGGCCACGGCCGACGCACGAGACGAGAACCGATGGCGGTGTGGCACCAGAAATTGGTTGGACATGCGGGATGGTGGTGCATCTTGAGCGCAGCCAGACGTGCAGAATTCGCGCCAAGCACAACGCAGCGGCGAGGGTGGCAGCCGGTTGCGCCGCGCGACGATCTAGAGTCCCCAAATGTGTCTGCGCTCTTGGTCGGTGGAGCGCAGGGTCGCCCTTGTCATGATCGGCACAGCGCCAGCCTAGGGCCTGCGACGAAGTGCCGACGACTCTTCCAGCACGCCCGATAGAACGGCGTTCCAAAATTGGCGCTGGTGCGCTCGCAGCCGAGGATGACAGCTCAAGCGGACAGAGGAGCTGCCGCGAGTCAGCAGCCCCCTCCGGCGGGGGACGACCGGATAAGAAAAGACGTCGGCCAAAGCGCGGCGCGAGCGGACGGCGACGGCCAGGCATCTCACGCCTCCCGGCGCTGCTCTCCGTCACGGGTGCAGGCCGACATTTTCTCGTTTCCCATCGAGGCTGAGGCGGCCCCCCGGACTTGATCACACTCCAGGGGGAGCCCGGGAAGCCTGCCCAACCGCCTCGCCCAGAGGGAGGGCCAACCCGGGACGTCTGATTCCCAAATTTGGGCGCGCTGCCCGGCCCCAAGCCCGCCCGCTGGCTTCGGGGCCGCTCGATCAGATTGTAAAAGGCGCCGTGAGATTCGGCCGGGAGTCGATGATTTTGGGCGACCGTCGTTCGAGGCCCCAGCGCGCCGCACCTGCTGTCCGATGCCGCCGGGGCCGAAACCGAAGCCCGTCTGGGTCGAGCCGAAGCCTGCAGAAAACCCCGCACGAGGCTCGCCTGAATGCGCGTCCAGTCAATCCAAATCCCCAACGTGGTGCTCGGTTAGGGCCAGTGTTTGCACGCGAGCGGCGGCGCCATGTGCGTGAACGTGGATTTATTGACTACCTGTCCCGAAGCCCATCACGATGTTGGCCACGCAAGCAGGCGCGGGGCCTGCGCCGAGGACGTTTGTTGCGGGCGGGGCGCAGTGGAGACGCGCGAAGGGCCCGGGGGGCGTGTGGGGGCCCGGCGGGGAGGCTGCGTATGTGGACACCCCGCCAGGGCGTTTCTGGACGCTCTGAGTGCTGTGGGGACGGTGGCGGGCTGTGAGGGGTGTCGCATTTGTGCCGTCGGGCGTGGGCGCTGCCGGGATGCCGGGGGAAGGCGGGGGGAAGGAGTGGGGAAGGTGCCCGACTGGGGCGGGAAATGGGGGATTTGGGGTTGGGGAGGGGGGCGGTCATGGAAATATGCCCGTGGCGCATGTCGGCTTCCCGCAGCCCTGCCGAGCGCATTTGCTGTCTATGGGCGACACTAGTAAAAAAGGACAAAATAACACTTTTGCGAACACACATAAAACACATTTCATCAAAGTTGTGCGCGCTAAGAACACAAAATAATACAAACCCCGTAAACTTTGTGCACGTTTGAACACGTGCTGTTTGGCCCTTTTTTTCCTAGTGCGAGCGGCAAGGAAGTGGGCAGGTGGTTGTGTATGCTTATTAGGGCGTTGGGAGTCATAATTGCAGTGAACAGAGGGGTCCTAAAAGCGAAAAGGGAAGAGCTAAAAAGGGGCTGTAAAGATCGTGGCCGAAACATGGCCAAATCCTCCGGATAGCACAGTGGAATTCTGTAAAAGATTCGCCTGTCCCCTACCCCAGAGCGGTTGAAGAGAATGACAAAAGGCGGTGAGACTGGGTCGCTGTGCATGCATGTTGCTGACAAATCGGCCACAGAAACACGGGCAAACCTACCCACTGGCCATGCATGTCCAGGCGCATGCAGTCCAAAAGAACATGGACAGAGACGCTGACAGACACCGCAGCCATTCTCACAGATTCACCCGGAAACCCAACCACCCCGAACGATGAGCATGCCATGGGCGCTCCACGCCGAAGCCCGAACGTTTGGGACCGAAAACCGCTGCCTTTGAAGCCAAACTGGTCGAGCTACACGCCGCGACCTGTATGCAAAGGCCACACACGCAGAGAAAACCAGCAAGGCGCTTACAGCTCCACAAACTGTTGCTCGTTCCGTTGCATCCCCTCCCAAAACTGGCAGCGCGACCTCGTGGCGCAGCACATGTCGCGGCAGCCACCCAAAATAGCCCCTGTATAACTCGAAACCTCGTGCACGTCAGCGCATCGAATCTATTCTGATCCTTAAAAACGTGACATCAATTTTGGGAGTTCACATACGATTCCCTCCCAGGCCGTCCTATCCCCGAAATGGGGTCCCATAATTGTAAGATATCACCAGCCGCTAACTCAATCCTGATGCAAGGATTACATTAACACCACACAGCACGGATCCTAGGCTACAGAAAGATATGCCACGTGAGCCCTTTGCCCTTCGGTCATCAGATTCGATTGAAAGACTGCCGCACTTCACACAAATGCGTATGTCAACCAGCGTGCCCACGACCATTCTATCCATGTCAGCACTTGGCAAAACAAATACCACTTCTGATGTTCGTTCGGCAAACGGGTCATATCGCCATTCTGGATGTCAAGTGTGACTAGAATAATATCAAAACCATCAAATGTTAAAATAGAAAAGACTCGACATCACACATCTATGCAATCCATCTCGAACCGTTTTCACATCATTCTAACTTTGAGACCCTTGCCAATTCATACGGACTTCCTCGCAGCTGTAATTGAGGAACCAACCATGCAGCAAGCCGACATCTTACCTCATTTCCTGGTGGACGAGCTGAGCATCATATCCTTGAGTCGCAGTCGAAGTCTGAGTTCAGTGCGCTGAAGCAGTGCATGCCCACAGCTGCATGCACATTTTGCTGCTCTGGACATGGCTTGAATGGCGGCTAATCATGTTCAATGTTCCTTGCTGTTGATGATCTGATCCTCAATGTTGCACTCCAGTCTGCCATGGTCTATCCGCTGAATTCTAGACCACATTCTGGCCTCCCGGGGCGCAGCTTATAAGCTAATTAGTGGCAGTACGTAGAAAAATTGACTGTCAATCATTATGTTAGATTGGTTCCATTTATCGGGGACCCGAAGAGGAGCCCAACGCAAGCATGTGTGTGAATGGAGACCATGTGCTGGAGTGCATTTAAATGATGGATAGTAGTGACAGTGTATCATTGCAGTGAACTAATGGACGCACAAAGTGGGCAATCGTGGGTGGAATTCCATGAAACTCCAAGACAATGTAAAAAGAGAAAATTTTCGTTGATTTACAGTCGTTCATGGAAGTTCTTGGTTACACGAAAGAAACTGATGCAAAATGCATTGAAAGGACGTCTTGAACGACGTCATCTGCACATGGTCACAATTGTGCTGTGTTTCCTGATTAGCCGAAAGACAATGAATGATTAGCTTGCATAATATTCGAAACGCGTGACAACCACTGTGTACGATGCCAATAACCATGCTAATTGGGTAGAGTTGGTTTGTTTTCGAAACAAACCCATACTATCAATAAGCATGGTTGTGAATTTCCAATAGCAAGAGTGGGGGCCATCCTTAGAACGGCAATATGAATCCCCTCAACACTTTGATGTTGGTCATCATGGAGTTTAATCTACGGCATAAGAGGAAGCTTTGGCGCTCATGTGGCACATGATTTGATTGGAATTAAGCCAGGAATACCCCTAGATATGTCCCTTTGTTTTTCTTTCTGAGCGTAGAACGCTTGGAGGGGACACTGGCGGTCGTTTGCTGTAGCGCAGAGCAGTGATATTACAATAAAAGGGACGTTGGGCCTGCACGCGGGACGAGGGCACGGTGATTTGGTAAGATTCGATTGGTGAACGACCATATTCCGCTTCCCAAAGGCAGCACCAACGTCTGCGCGCAACAGCGCCGCGTTGAGGAAACAAACGGCACGCCGCTTTGCTGCTACCCCGTCTGCTTGCTTGAGTGTTCAGTCGCCGTGGCGTTTCGTCTCCCACCCCGTCGTCCTCTATGAGTCGAGAGGACAAGCATTGGCACGTGCTGCAGCGCTGTGAGCGCGAGCGGAGGAGCTCACAGACAAGCGGTGCTTGGATACTTGCGTTAGTGCAGTATTTGGAAGCACGGGTGACAATGTGAGTGGCGCTTCGACGCCTGCTGCTAAGGCACATGTGCAATCGCGGGCCTCCTGTGAAGTTTCGCGATCTGGCCCCTTCACAAAAAATAGAATGAACAAAAATAGATAAAGACGGCAAATAGAAACAAAATAACGAACAGGCAGTTTCACAATCTTACCCCCCAAAAAAAAGAACAACGAAAAAACACGAGAACAAGAAACGGCCGGGTCTGGCCATATGAGAAGAATGCAATGGCAGTTCTGGAAGACAGGCTTGCTGATGGACTACCTCCAGGCAGCGGGCAAAGGGCGGCGACACTTTCTTAAGCTTGGGCCCCCCCTCCTGTTGGCCGTGACGTTGTTGGCCAGTGCCCACGCGCTTAAGAGTGCTTTGGGTGGGGCACTGGGCGTGTTTATGTACGCTAGGGATCGACGCGTATGGACAGCCGTGGCGCGGGGTTGGCGCCTGTTCTGTGCAAGCATCCACGAGTCCGTGCTGCGTGATTGTCGCCAAATGCAGGGACCATGCGCTCCCCCCCTCCCGCGTGCCCTTGCTCTCATGTGCTGTTGCGACGAATGGATTGGCTTTCCTTCTGCCGTTGAACTTCGCGCCTTGGACGTTTTTGTCTTGCGGGATGCCGTTGTCCCCGCTGCGCGGGCTGATGGCAGGTCATGGCGGCCAGATAGGTGGCGATTGATTGGATGGTGTGCTTTGATTTCCGGCCTGCCAGATGCTCTCCCAAACGGCGAAGATGAAGAGAAGTACATTGTTGCAATCAGCACGGGTGAGAAGGGAAGCCAAAGCTGTTGCGGATTCCTCTGTGCAGGCGGTCTGGCGAACTGCTCTTGCAGCATCGACTTGCTGGCATGATTGTGACGTGCACGGGCGGCATTCGGTGTCAGCAATTCCACTGCCTCAAAACTCGTGTTTTGTCGAGGTGTCTTCCTTGTTCGAGGTGTCTGGTGCACAGCACTCAACACATCCAAGCCCGTTCCTCCGCACTCAGACTCTTTCCGACGCCGGTTCCGTATCCTTGGCCCCATTTCCATGATTCAGTCCATATGCTGGCCATAGGACTACGTGTTTTGTTTGCTTTAGGCAATCTGTTCTGTTTGCCTTCCTCTGCTCCTTTCAACAACAACGTGGATGCTTGTAGTCAATCATCCCAAACCCTGGACAGCGGCTGCAGCACGTTGGGCAGCAGCAGAGAGCAATTAGCTGCCAGAAAGTGTGGCATGTGGCATTTTTCTGTGTGGCATGTTCTTTAGCACGTGTTGAGTCGATCGAGAATTTGCAGCCTGTGCATTTGACTGCAGGGGAAGCGGTGCCCACACCCAAAGGCGACCACAGGACGACAATAATGACAGGGGCAGATGGAGTTCAGTATGTTTGTGCCATACCGGTGGTAGCAAACAGCTCAACAGATGCTTCGAATTCAGATGAGGGGCAGGTGAAGGATGGTGCCCAGTGCCTGCATCGTGCCAGCCGACGATCTGCTGCATGTCCTTGGCATTCATTGGTCACAAATGAGCTGGGGCTAGGATCTAGCAGCAGATCAGTAGGGAGGAGGTCAGCCAGTAAAAATGGTTGGACAGCACATTGCAAAACTAGCTGCAGGACAGAGATGGGATGGGCTCATTTCTTTGGTGCAGTGGTGGTTCGTTTCTGCATCAGCTCCAAATGTATTTCCCTGGCAAATTGCCACAGTGGTGAAGACAACAGATTGTGGCGGCAAGGTATTGTGTTCTTGGCTTTTTGGACAGCAGTGTTGGGCTTGTTGGTCTACTGCATTTACAGATTCAAGTACAACCATGTCCATTTAGCAACTGGACTATTTGAGGAGGATTGGATAAATCAAAAGACAGGTCTTGGGTATGGTTCTGCTCACAGCACAGGAGGAGCTCGAAATGCCCTTCAGGCACTACGTGCCAACCTTCAGTCTGGTAATTTAGCAACTTGAGCAGGAGCACGTTTGTCCAGTATTCTGCCTGCAATGCTGAATGATGTTTCTTTTCCAACAGAATGATGACAAGTCCAGACAAGCTGACAACCCACTGGAGTACCTGGAGCCCCTAGGTGCACACAACTGCTATTGTGAAGTCCTTTGTTCAAATGGGCATCTGGCACAGAGCGCTGCTTCATTCTGTCTGGTTCATTTCAGCAAGGGAAGAAGATGTTCTTTGTGCACGTCATAACTTGCAACCATTGCCCAGTATGCCTTGATTTACAGATTTTGCAGAATCCATGGTCCTGGCTGTGCATTCTTCAATGGCACAAATTTCCTTTCCTTTCTGCTAGCCTTTCTGCGGTGCCCATTGGCAGTTCTTGAGTGTGCAAGAGCACAGGTTGCATTGACCAAGCATGATTCATGCATCAGAGATTTGTTCATTTGTTGCTCCACCTCACGAGGTTGCTGTACTCCCAGTTTCCTTACCCGTCAGGCATGGCAAGAGAAATTCTACAAAGCATCTTTGTGAAATCATAGTACTATGGCACAATTACTCAGCAGCGTTATGCTCAGTATGGGTTCCCCATTGAGTGGCCCACTGCTTGCATATGTAAGAATCATTGACGTGCTGGTGGGTGCCCTGCATTGGCTTTTGAAGCTGGCAAGTGCATCCTCCTTCAGGAGCAATGGTGGGCATACGAGGTGTGTTATCAGCACTATGTGAGGCAATTCCATCAGGTGGGTTCCCAACTGTCAAGAATGAGACCAAAACATATTTGAGTTTACACGATTCCCTCCAATTTGTACTCAGTTCAAACCACCAAAGCACGATTCTTACCAGCGTAACACAATTGAGCATCGACTGAATTACGTGATTTATAGTATGCCTATCTTTTGTGCATGTGAATTCCAGATGGCCGTCGCATCATTGGGGACGTATTGCAGTACATGCATGTCATTACGAGTACAGAGCTCCCTGTGCCTTCATGAGGTGTGCAAACCTTGGGAGGAAGGGCATGAAATGATTCTGACGCTACTTTTCTCGTCGGCTAAAATGTGGCGCTCCTCCGTTAAAAAGGCACAAATCACCACCTTCAACTGTGATCGAGAGTGGCTCAAAATCATCCCCAGCTGGAGTTGCACCATCACGAATAACAAATGTTCGGCATGTTCTTCATCTCCCAGCATGCAGTGAATACAGAGAACAGTGAAGCCACAGGGTGCTGTAGCTGCTTCTATCCATTGTACTGCAATAAATCTAGTGGCTAATCAAGGAAGCAAACAAGTGGAAAGGCCTGCCTCACATGCCTGGACTGGATTGTGTGAGTGCCGCGTTCGCACCAACGCGCACCCAGTTGCCAAGGGGCGCTCCTGGGCATCGCTGTTGTTCCAGCGTATTGGTGAATCGCAACGCCTTGAAGCTGGCAACGCCTGCGCACAGGAGGATGATTCAGCGGGCATGGAATTTCTGCTGGGCAAATTCGATGGGGAGACACGGAGTGACAGGGAAGTGAAGGTGGGCGCCCATGGTAATGCACTAGCCCAGCCCCGCCATCCTATCGCCCACCTCAAGAAAATGACGAAACACAATTGTTTTTCTTGTCACAACTGTCCTCGTCGTGAAAATCTCCACTGATGGTGATTTTGCGTGGACAAGTGCTAAGCTGAGAAGAGGCCTATAATTGTCTCTTGCTCTCTTTGCCCCTGATAGCCCACATGCTTGCAAACTGCGTACAGGGGCTTTCTTGTACGGTCTCTTTTATACTGTTTGGGCTATAGATCGTCGCTTGCTGCCCTGAAGGTTGTACTCGAAGCACTGGTGGGTGTTGATAGCTGCATCGTGAATGGAGCAGTACTCATGCAATAAAGTCAGTTTCCTTAGTAACTATAGAAGCGAGCAGTACTGATCTGGCACATTGTTTGTTGCATATGGCCAGTCCGTTCAGCGCTTATGGCTGGGGTCGCGCTTAGCCAATTTACGCTTCGCAGGGTAGAAATCTGGACATCAGCGTGAGACACACAATAGCAATTGCATGCGACCGCATACATTGTATGGTCAAATGGAACACACGCTAGCCTTGTCTCTTCTCAGTACGGAGATCGCTTGGTCAATCGTTGCATCGTGTGCTTTCTGCTATCTGATGACCTGAACACAGCGATATTGCCACTTGGCAGGTTGATGAAAGTGCGACAAGCAAGAATAACCGCTACGTCAGCCATCGATATGTGAGTGGCGACATTTGTGAGGAAACGCAATCCCCAAGGGAAACAGAAGTGAGTGTGCGGTGGGCTGCCGCATGAGTGGCTGCTTGCACCGGTAGATATGGCTGGCCAGCAGACAAGCCAAACACGTTTGCTGCATTTGCGATGCTGAGAATGCTGAGCGTTGCAGATGTTGGCATGGACATGGCCGTGGCGATGCTCGGCTGCACTTGGTGTGCAGCGAAGCACATACACCTCCAAGTCTGAGTTTTGATCCAAAGAATTTCACCACATCCGAAATGCTGTTCTCTGTGTACAAAATACAGAATGGTGTAACGGCGCAAGCGTTGGGTTTGCAGGAACGGGGTACTTGTGGCCGTATCGCTGACATTGGGGGGTGTTTCATATGCCAGGTTCGCTATTTTTGTGAGGAACGTACCTCCGTCAGCACGACGTCAATCACGACGATCACGGAGGGGCCGACATGCAAATACACCATCAACATCAACACCCCGCTGCTGTGCAGGCATCCGGAATTCCAAATGAAGGTACGGGCGCTCATTGATCGGGCAGTCAAAATGTCAATCAGCAGTCCACTAACCGACCGATGAACCACAGTACTGCGACTTAGAGCGGCAGCTGATGTGCTTGTTGCGGTGATGATCCACTAATCAACCGATGAATCACTGTACTGTGACATTGAGAGCTGCAGATGTGCTTACTGTGGCAGCCCTGAGGATCCCACGTGGATTTTCTTTCCCTTTGGGATGGCAAATTCCGAGGTAAATGAGTTTCTGGCGTCCAAAGCTGCTGGCGCAACGAATCGCTGACCGCCGGTTGCTGTGTCTCTCCAGGACAACACGCACGCCATCTTATGCCATCCCCTCAATCCGAAGAAGGCGGCCCCTACCACAGACGAAGATGGTTCAAAGGAAGAGTGCGTTTCACCGCCCGCCCCACAGGACGCTTCTGAACAGGCCGCGGAGTGAAGGCTGGCTGGCTTTCGGGAGCCTGGGGTGGCTAGAGAAGCGATGCGGTCTGGCGCTTACCGCTGGCGAGCCATGCTGTCCCGGACAGAGGTGACGGCGCCGCCTGTGGCCTGCTGTACCTCCTGGGATCCCCTGATGATGGGGCTCGGTTGCAGTTCGCATGAAAACTGCACTCACATTGAACTACTTGCATTGCAGTGGTGCGAAACGCGATTTTATTTGCGTGCTGCACCTGCCTGGACGGCGCATCTGTTGACAGCACGAGCAGCATTGCCGGCAGAGGGCAATGGCCGTTGCCAGCGTCTGCATCTTCAGCGTCCAATTGGTCGATACGGCAGTGTTGATCTCGGTCTTCTGTCCACTCCTTGGATCAGGGGTCCAAACTGCGTTAGTATCCATGACCCACTACTAGTATCCACCGCTCATTTGCGGGTTCCAATACACGCCTACTAATACCGGGTAAGTACAGTAGTACCAATGTGCAGCACAGGCAACTGCTCAGCGCCATTGCAGACTCCAGACGTCAATCCACGAGAGTTGGATGCGGCCGAGTGCGCTGTCCGACCAGAATGTCAAATCCCAAAAGTGAATCGCAACGAGCATCCTGCACAAAACCTGAAGCCCCTACGTAAGTGCACAAGCTTGCCATACCTGTGCTCAGGGCCCTACTAGCCTGACATAGAGGATCAACATCATCAACGGGTCAGGAGGCGCCACCAGCCGCGACAGGCATATCCGCCTCCCCCATAGAATTGCATCTTCGCAATCAGACGCAAATCCTGGATTTCCCTCAACTGCTTGCCAGTGGTGCTGCAAACCCCAGTGCTGGGATAAACTCAAGAACTTGCCCACCCCCCCTCTCAACCCGCAACCCCACCCCGCCCAACCACCCACCCTCTTTGCGAACAAGTTCCAGGACAATGCGCAGCGACTCAGGTTTCGTCCATTGCGTCTGCGGTGTCCATGTCGGCGTCGGCGCTCTGCGCCGCATCCTCATCAACCAGGGACATGATCACCTCCTCCTCATATCCTTGCGTGGTTTTGACCTCTATCCGAACAGTTACGCTGTCGAACACCTTGAGCGAACGCTTGCCGCTCTGTGAGACGACCCCGTTGCCCGACTTGTTCATGACGTAGTCCCACTTGGCGGCCTCTTCGCCACCGCTCAGGATGCGCCCCACCATTCCCTCTATGCCGTACTTTGGGACGAAGACGATGACGCTCTTCTTGCGCAGCCCAACCACCCTCGCCGCCTCTGTGACTGTGCCTTTTTGCCTGGAGCAAGGGAGACCACCGTGAGCATGGCGATCGTTTGCGTACAGTATTATCCTAGAAATTCGAACAACAGGAGACTGTTTGAATTTCCTAGCAAACACTGACTTCTTGCAAAATTGCTTTAATTTCCTGCTAAATTCTTGTTAAATCTTTCATCGGACTTGCTTTCAAATTCGAAGAGTTTCAGATTGTTCGAATGAGTACCTTTTCCAGCAACAAAGATCCCCAAGCATGCAGTCCAAGGCATGGAATGCCCGTTGTCCTTACTGGCAAGCCAAGTGCTGCAATCCAGGGCGATGGTACGCAGTATGGGCATCTGTGTGAGGCGCTATCCCTTCGACTACGTTCGCTGACGTTGACCCACATGTTCAAGCACACGTGAGGACATGAAAGGCTGCGAGTGCACCAACAACGCCATATTCCCATATTGTTGTGGCAAGAGCCAGGGCTTAGGGCCAACTTTCAGCCACCGCCATGACGCGATGTGCAATCACACACAAGCCACAATCGTCACAGGGACAACTATGCCCAACAGCCTTCGGCA
Organism: Ostreobium quekettii; assembly: GCA_905146915.1. NCBI lineage: Eukaryota > Viridiplantae > Chlorophyta > Ulvophyceae > Bryopsidales > Ostreobiaceae > Ostreobium > Ostreobium quekettii. The sequence continues at coordinate 66,948 of CAJHUC010001145.1, forward strand.
TTCCAGCCTTAATCGCCGCGGCAGCTTGTAGTTCTTTGCAACAACACGGCGTTGAATTTTTGCAAGCTGTGGACAGCACTTCCCCCCTCTGTCGCAAATAGTCTATTGATGCGGGCAGGAGCGACTCGGCAGCAGCAAATGGGCAGCCCGCCACTCACGTACGTATAGCCTACCATGCGCTAGACCGAAGAAAACCAGTACTGTCACGGATCAATTGCCATGAGAGCATGTGCAAAAACAGGGCACCGCGCGAATGGTCAGCACCCACTCCATTCAACTCACTTGAAGTAGATCAACGTGAAGAGGGTCACGGAGGCCCTGCCCGCAAATTGGGCGTTACGGTGACGGACGTTCAGGTTGTCGGTAACGCCCTTGACGGTGTCCACATCGTGGGCGGAGGCGGGCAGCACCTCCTGGTCCATGGAGGCCGCCAGGAAGCGGTGCACGAGGCAGTCGGCATAGCGCCGGATGGGCGACGTGAAGTGGGTGTACAGGTCCATCGCCAGGCCGAAGTGGTAATATTCAGACCGCGAGTACTGAGCGGCCCCGAAATACTGAGCCTGCAGGCGTCAAGATATCACATAGGCAAGCGTAAGGCCAAGCACCCGCACGGTTTCGTTCCGTCCTTGGTAATCGCATCACCAGCTCCTTGGATAACACTGGTCATACAAACACACAGCACAGCCCTTGCGACAGGCCTTGACTGCTGTTTAAACCAAGGACAGTTGGGCGCCAGCGGTGCAAGGTCTCAGCAGGTTTAGAACGGTTTGAACACGGATAACAAACGCGCGAAATGGGCAGGTGGTGTGCCAAAACCGCGCTGGGACACCGTCTTCGCCATGCAGCAGCAATTTCAGCAAACGAAGGTTCCGCTCCCTTGCGCCTCCATTCTGCATTAGCCATATGCCCAAGCTGAAGCACCCCCGAGCAACTCCCCCGCCAAGGCCAAAATTTGCTTCCCTGTGCTCTCGCCTCCCGCCGCCGCCAATCCCCGACTGATCGAACCAATCGGTCCAGTACCCACGAAACGAGGAACGCTAGTACGTAATTCATCCTAATTCATTCCTGGAGAAAGGCGGTCACCTGGTCATTTGGTGGTTTATCGGCGATGGGCAACTGCAACTGTCACAGCCCGTCGCACACCTTTGGGGTGGTGAATGTGGTCACGTAGCCAATTGTGCACATAGCGTGTACCAAGTTACCAGCACCACAACAAGTGAGCTCACCTCGTTCATGCACCGTGTGGCCATCATTCGAACGATAGTGTTGAAAAACGGATCGCCTGGCAGCACAGCCCCGTCCAGCGTCTCGGCAAGGCGCTTGTTTGATGTCACGTCAAGGCTGACGCCGTGGGGCTCAAGGGCCTTCAGCAGGGGCTCGTACTTGGATCTGGGGGCCGCAGGGTGACGCCTCAGGCAGGCGCTGGAGGGAAAGCGACTCAGGATCTTTTCCGCCACGGTGCTGTTCGCGAGGAGCATCATCTCCTCCACCATCTTGTTGGCCAGCCGGACCTTGACACACGGGCCACGTGAGGACGAGGTGCCGTCAGGGAGGCGTTGAATTGTCGCAAGCCGTGTAAGGATTTGCGACATGCAATTCCAATAGTCACAAGCATACAATTCATCAACTGGATGCACTTTCTCGCGCTCTGCAGCCACTGATGCAGAGTTCCACAGCAGCCTGAACAGAGTCAGTGAATGCGTTCTTGTTGTTGTTTTTGTTATCGTTCTTCAGAATACAGAGGTTCAACACCAATAACGAATAAGCAATATTCAACTGATATCTACAATGCGCTGGGCGTGTACAGATCAGGAAACGAAAAAGCAAACTGATAAGGAGGCAGAAAGCAGCAAACAGAAATTCCTCGGCCCACGGAATGCCGCCAAAGAGGAACGGTGGAGAGGTCACCACAGCGACTGCGCACGAAGGCATGAGTCATGAACATTTGGATCCCAGTGTGATCCATAAACACTTTACACACACAGTAGCACATGTGGCGCTGCTCGCGCGGGCGGAATTCCACATGCCAGTCAACCTCTGAACGAAATGTGGGCCATCTGTATGGTCGGTTGTGCTGCACAATGCACACAAATGGCACCTGCTTGTGGCTAATCTGCTGGCACGGTGCTTCGCGGTTTGGGTCACTGGGACTGTGGGGAACCACTGCATGCCACCTCACGTGGCGTGACACAAATTCATATGCATGCGTGCTTCCTTCAAGCGCGTGTTGCAGCAATGAGCACAACAACAGGTTGCTGCCCACATGTGCAGCATATGTGCAGTGTTGAACGAGCGGAAAGGTAACATGCGGAACGGAAATCACGACATTGCAATAGCCTCCGTAGCTCCACAGCCAATGTCATCCTCATGCTGATAATTGCCAAGAGACGCGCTTGAAAGCGTCATGACCACTTCTTACCTGAGACAGCCCGATGTCCGTCGGGTTCAGACTCTCAGTGTCGATTGACAGCTTCACCTCGGGACTTGCCAGCTCCAGGGCGCCCTTCTCCATCCGCCTCTTGCGCAATATTTGTCCAAATCGAGCCAGAGCCTTGAGGCTCATGGAAACGTCGTCCGTCAGGCGATCGTCATCGATCCGCGTTTGTGCCTCTTCATAAGTCAGTGCAGCCCGGCTCCTTCAGGCAGGACATCACCAGCGACAAAGTGAGATTCGCTTTCAAAGCCCAGTCCAATTCCATTGATCCCAAGGAACTTTTTGAACAAAAGGTAAAGAAGAAACCGCTACCCAAAAGATAATCAAGGCAGTGCTGCGGCGCGCAACAAGCTGGAAATCAGCACTCCAAGCCTGCTACACAAAATACAGCAAATTACACTAAGAAGCGAAAATTCGCTCAACAAAAAGCATTCAACAGAAGAGAGTAACATGTATGTAAGGCACTGGCGCAAATGTCTCTTGGAAGGCACCAACATACTCTGTTGAAGAGATTAAACATCTAACGTACGTTACTGTTCACCTCTCCCCAAGACCCACCCTGGTCTCCTTTCCCTTGCCTGATAATGCTCTTTGTAAATGTGGTCTTGTCGTGGAGCACATCCCCTTCAAGCGTCGCCTCCCAAAGCACGCTGAACGCCAGCCTGTCCACGTTGCCACGCAAGCTGCATATGTCCTCAGTAAGCGCCTTTGGCAGCATGTCAATCCTCCTTTGAACCAGGTACACGGTGGTGCCCCTTTGTGCGGCCTCTGTATCCAGCGCAGTCTCTGGAAGCAAGTAGACCAACGTCACACTGCATTGCATTCTGATAATGAGACAAGAAAAATGACGCTGGATGTGGCTGGCAACGTCTTAGTTAGGGTGTGTGATTCATTCATGTGCTGGTGGGCACCTCTGCATCAGTTTGGCAAGCAATGTGAGGTCCTTGTAGACCGCTAGCAAACTGATGGTGTATGATCATCCTAACTTTTTGGAAGACACTACGACAAGTGTGTCATTGTTCATCACCTTGAGAAGGTAAAGACTTGACCGGCAAGCCAGTGGGCCCTGGCCTTTTTTGCATTCAGTGGACAACCCTGTTCGGGCCTGTTGCGAGGCCCAATTACCAAAGGAGCACAATCTAACAAAGAAGAACCTCTTCAGCAAGTTGACACTGCCACAGTAAGCCTGTCAGCATAGTGTCGTTAATGGCAGGGATCGCAGCACCTCAAAGTTGCAGCATTGGCACAGCCGACCTCTGAATGCGTTAGCCACCAAATCTCAGGGGTATTCAGTTTGCATAAAGTTGGTGCCGCCTCAGTGTTCAGCACCAATTGCATTCAAATTGCCCCATCCACAACAAGCCATTCTCCTGCAATAAAAACGCTCCAATTGACAAGTTATCCATTTCGACAGGCCTGGCTTCAGGCCATGAGGCCGTCAGTGTGCCATCTTCCTTCTCTCCTTGGGTAGGCAAGGGCAACGGAATTTCGGCCTAACCTTGTGCCCCACTTGCTGGCTTCCATGGACACAACACCCTTCAGGCTGGATGAAGCACGTCACATAACTGAAACAACCTCTTTGCACAAAGGGTATGAAATGCATTGCATGTATCATCGAGACAAACCTGGCTTCACAAAATGCGTGACATCTGCGATGTGCACCCCCAGCTCATAGTTGCCGTTTGGGAGGAGACGAACATGTAGTGCATCGTCGATGTCTTTACAACCAGGGGGGTCCACGCTGCAGACACAAAGGTGGCGCAAGTCCCTGCGGTGGGGATCGGCAACATCCGCAGGCCCCACGTCCCATGGCAAGGGAGGCAGGCAGGCCAGGACCTCAGGCGTGAAGGGCGATGTGGCAATATCATTCTCCATCAGGAGCACATCCTGGCACATGGGCAATTCACTCACAGGCCGTGAGCTTAGAACATCACTTTGAACTTTATGCTTGTACTACTGATTCGATTGTGAAGTCAATGTTTTACTTGAAACTGATGATTCAATGAACTCGTGGAGGTCAGTTTGAGTTCGCTCTGCAGAATCGAAGTCTGGTGCAGAATCGAAGTCTGGTGCAAGTCCCAAGTTGAAGACCACTGTGACATGCCTTTTATGTTGCAAAATTCCCAAATGTAGGCGAACTTGCGCTTGCGTTGAATTGCACAACTGAAGCCACCTGTGGCACTGCAGTGGCTGCTTTGCGTCTATCACGTTGCAGGGCAACTACAACAGACAGCACATGTGCTTCGACTCCAGCAGTGTGTTTGCGCAAATGTCTGCTCTCTGTCTTCAGGGAGTCAAGCACCCAGATCACAATACACAGCAAGAAAGCAAGTACAAGTGCTAAGAGACAGAGAGATATAGACTTACAAATCGAGTCCTCCTTGTGTCACTTGAAATGCCAAACAACCGTACTAACCCATCGGCCACTTAGAGAATTGCAACCAACGATGATGCTGACGAACGTTAGCATGAAGATTGCCAGCACTCAGATTTGCAAAGTGGCACAGGCAGCTGTGTGACAGCAGGTTGCCATTACACTGGTGTGGATGGGAACCATCTGAAACTGTGTGGTTTATTGGCACATGTCCAAGCAACATGTGCACTCTGGCTTGCGCTCATTGTTCTCTCACTGTGTGGCAACAGCACACAATTGCAGATCTACATGAACGAGTACATGGCCTTACCCAACTACACTTATCATTGCATGGGCATATCGCTGCCTTTGTATTCACGAGAAGATGGCGGACAAAAGCAAAGATGTCAGGAAATGCGGAGGCAAAGCCCCTTGAGCTTCTGGCAAGAGTGAACAGGAGGCCATTGATCTCACACGAAAGCCTGGCAGGCAGATCCGCCACCAGCACAAGAATTTACCGCAGTATATTCAACCTTTCCATATCAGTCAACTTGATCATTTACGCATTTTGCTCTGCACAGTTTTTCAGAGCATTATTTTTGTTTATTTTGCGTTGTTCCACAAAACTTTTTATAAAAGAGCGTTATTTATTTTATTGTTTACTACGCAAAAAAGGCCCAGCGTTATGTTAGGGAAGGTGCTATGTCGATTTTGTTACGCTTAGCGTCAATTTGACGTTAAGCTCAGACCTTCCCCCCGGCCCTTCAGCGTCAATCCTTATGTCGAAGCCAGGATGACTCAACAACATTGCCTAGCAGTGGCTTACAATTTCTAGCTGGTTTTGAAAAGAGAAAACGCTCAGAGTCGTACAAATTTTGGTGGGCTGAAAATGGGATTACAAATGTCATTATAGGCAAGCCCGGCAACCTCAATGGCTATAAATTGACACATCCTAAGCACTCCCTTGAAGACTAAACATCTCAGGGAGGTTTAGGAACAAGTCACGAGAGTTTTGCCGCTGATCAGCAGCGTTTTCAGTCATCTTTCCACCTTATGTCGATTTTGTTGCAATCACATCATCTCTTAGCGTCACAGGTCTGGAACCCCCCAACCCCAACCCCAACAACATAATGTCAAATGGATGCCAAGCGTAACAAAAAGGACATAGTGTCTTTCCTTATGATGCGAAAGGGTTGAATATACTACGGTAAACATTGGCAGGCAGCTCGACAAACTTGTTGCCTCTGGTATCAAAAACGACATATGGAGGTGTAGTATGCCAAACATCACTTGAATACAATTATGATGTACTTTTCCAAACGTGTCCGCAAGTCAGACCATCTTGTCCCCGAAGGCACCAGCTGTTCGCCCAACCGGAGGCCAACGGGCAACAAAAGAAACACAAACAATAAAAAGCAAAAATTTTACTATACAAAGAAAGACAAATCGAATGCAAAACACATCTCACCGTCTCAGCCTCTGTGTCTCCCACGGTCCCGATCGTCCTCACATACCGGCAGTCGGGCAGTCGCCTGTGCGACTGCCACTCTTCAACCACTGCAACAATGTTCTTGCCAAGCAGCTGGTCGGCCTGCGCAGTGCGCATCATCATGTGCGGGAATCGGCGGTCCTTTGGACGAAATCTGACCCACCTGGGGAGTGCAGACAATTCAGGCAATTTAAATTGGTGCAGAAAGAATAATCTTTATGTGCAAAGTTCCCTGTGCTTCATGTGATCCCTCTGTCAATGGATAGAAACGATACTCTGATTTGAACACAATTGCCAGAGCATGACAAGGCGCTGTCCTTCCGTCTGTTGGACCGCACAGGGGGCACAAACAAATATAGTCACCCATTTGTATCGTTCCCATTCCACCGCGAAAGGTTCAAAGTACTGTCAGTGCGCACACAGCAGGGACGCGCCAACATGACACCATTTCCTTAGATCTGAAATGCCGCACAAATCGAATTTGACTCTTGGTACCACTGCAATCCAAACAACGGACATACAGGCCTTGGGCCTCCTCGCAAGAAAGTGCAGAGCAGTGTAAAGCGCAAAGACTGATGATATACGGTGCATGGCAATCTGAACGACAACGAATTTAGCACTTAACGGGGAGGCCATACAGATCAGAAATCGTATGGTAAACAGAAATTTGTTGCTTGCTGTAACGAAAACTCTCAAGACCCCACCACGGCTTCTTTCCCATGTCTTCATGCAGCAGCCCGCGGCCGGCGTTCCATTACAAATGACAACCGTTGACAAGCTACTTGCAGCAAGTGCAAAGTGTCGCTAGTCGCCCTGTGAGCACACACCTGGCGCGCCCAGGCACGAAGTCCTTGCCGTCGCGCGGCGGCATGATCGTCCCACAGTAGCCCCGAGTTCGCCAAGCGCGTTTTATGATGCCTACCACCTGGCCAGACGGCGGCTTTGTTGATGAATCGTCATCTTGAGGCCCTTGCAGGCAGATCGCATCGTCAACCTGAGGACAACAAATGAAACAACTATGCATAAGACAGTGCATTGCTGCCTCTACAAGCCAAACACAGCATTACAACACAGCAGTGTGCCGTGCAGCCACTCACCCAAAGGGGGCACACCAAGCACTCTCTAAGGTCCCACCACACCACCTCCACTTGCCAATCACATGCTACAGGCAATGCATCAAAGGCAATCAGGCTAATCCACAATGGAGGCAGAATTCAGGTCCGTATGGAGGGCTCTTGCAGTATAACCATGTGTCTAATTGCAGCACAGCAAGCCCAAATACACTGTTAGCCCTTGTTTCTCACTCAACAAAGCTAAACTAAAGAGAAAAACCTCCAGAATGCAGGTCACATGGGCCTCAGCCACTGCATCGTCAATTGAATGCACAGTGCTCTGCCAACACAGCAAATGCGCTCAGCAGGCTTGTTTTGTGCGTTTGGGCTTCTTTTCTTGTGTTTGGGTCCAGTGAGCGACTGACAAACGCCCTGTTCTGCAGCACCCTATGACTGTTATCGTTGTTGCTTTGCCTTGTCATCCATAGCAATTGAAATTCCCACAGTTTTGAACATTCGATCAAAACAACAAAGACTCATTGGAGACATGCTACAAAAAAGCCACAAATTCGATTGAGCATAGGGACACACAAGCTGATAATTACCCCATGGACTGCAGAGGCCTCCAAGCCTGTAGTTTCGTCCCCCACATCGTAACCATCATCTTCCTCATCAGCATCTGGACCATCAGCAGCACCTGGACGGCTGCCACTCCGGCTAGCAACATTGTCAGGAACTATCTCCACCACAACTACGTCACCTGCACAACCGCACATGCAACCCCTTTTAGTGCATTCACTGTTGGGAGATCAAACCTAGGTTCTACCTACTGAGCGATGATGGGCAATCTGTCCATCCATTGCAGATTGCCACAAGCTGCTCATATAACCAATGTCTTTGAGAGAAGCCAAAAAAGCCACTGAATCCCAAAAGGCCTTGAAAGGGGAGAAAGCACGCCATGTCATAGGCATCCCCTCCTGAGAAACACTATTGAGGTCCTTTCGCACACTGCACTGGATCACACAGAAACCTGCTGGAACAAAAGTACGACAATGCAAAGCAAAATCGCGAAGACAATCCGATGTCAGCACCACCGAAAACGGACAAAACATTGAATGCTGGCATTCAACTTGACTGCTCCTTGAATACTTGCATTTGGTAATGATTTAGAGACTTTGCGATTCACGGCCTTGCTCGCAACATCAGAGGTCCTTTCATTTTCAAATGATAGTCGACACAAACTACACAACAGACATGGCAATATCGAATCCAACTGCAGCAGGCTTCTGCCACAGTGTGCTCTGTGTCTAGTTTCTTTACCTCTCTCATTGATCTTGCATCCACAGAGGCAAGAAATGCAACCCACACCACTAACCACCAAGCGCAACTGACCAGCAATTGCAGTTGGCATGCACTCTTTAGGCATCGTGTGCAACTAGGACAGTGGGGTACAGGAGAACACAAGCTGAACACTGCTATGCCTGTCATTGCCTGGCAGGCACATGGGCTTTGGTTGCCATGCACGTGTGACAAATGCAATGCAATGCAATTGATGCATGCAAGCCACCTGTGTGCAAATGGACAATGGGTGGAACAAGCCTTTGGCAGGGCATAAACAAAGAGTTGGTGGATGCTGCAACGCCTGTCATTGCCTGCTAGACACAGCGGCTTTGTTCTGTCATGTGCCATTGAGAGCGGGCAATCCAAGGACTTCATCAGCACACAAGTCACCGATTATATTCAGAGGCAGCAGCGGTCCATCGTCTACTTACCTGCCATTGCACGGTTCATCCTGCTGACACCTTCAATGCGAATTTCTTGGCCAATGCTGGATGGCACAAAGCCCTCATGCCAGCAGTAGCGGCTCACGTTCAGGACACCCTGATGCAGTGTACCATTCTTGATGCCTTGAGTCAAAGATGACAATGGCCTGTGGTCCTCATAAATTCGCCTACGCTTCTTGCTCTTTCCCTCAGACTCATCATCCTCGTCAAATTCTATTGGCCAATACAAGGGTTTCGCCTGAGCAGTGGCTTGATGGTTGCAACCAAAACAGATGTGCCAACACACATTAAACCTTTTTGACACTTTGGAAAAAACAGGTTAGCAACTGGAAGAAACATGGCTGACCAAGTTGTGCCTCACAAAATACCTCTGCAGAAGTATCCACACAGGGGACACATTGTTCTGTTGGTACTAAAAGTCGCTGGTGTGGCGCGTGACCTTTACGTTGCCACAAATGGAACATCAGGGGCATAGTATCAGTTCAGTAGTTGTGTTCGGTAGTTGAACTCCACCTTCGAAAAAAAAATTTCTCGTGCATTGATACAAACAGCTGTTGGAGAGCCATGCTGTTGTGCTTACAGTTTAGTATATTGCTCACAGGATCAACATTGCAGTAACCGTGGTACAGCATGCACCCCCTTTATGTGTGTCTTTGCTGCTGGTGTCTTCCTGTCATAAAATACTTCAGTGTGCAACATAATGAGCGAGGCTCCTTTCCAGGATTTCGAGACAAAGGGGGTCTTCTGCAGGGGTTAAAATGACAAAAGGGGTCTTCTGATCGCCCACTACCCATTAGCTGCTTCACCAGACTGCTACTAATGTGGTGCCGGGCGTAGGGTGTATGGTGGTGTATTGTGCCCTCTTGCAGATCCTCAGAGGACCCCCTTTTGTCGTTTGAACTGTGAGCAACCATAGTGCATCCTACACCCAGCACCAGACCGGTGACAGACAGGTGACGAACCTAATATATGGCGTGCGCTCAGAGGACCCCCTCTTGCCATTTAAATCCGTGCAGAGGAACCCCATTTTGTCTTTCAGGATCCCTGCTTCTCACGAAATCCTGGACCCCATTCTGTCATTTTCCCTACTGCAATTGCTGAAATATTGGTGGCTCCAAAACAAGAGAGGCAAAACATGCATCCGTCACAAAAGAATTCGCTCCTGATGTTCCTGTCACAAATATTCAACGATCCTCTGGGGAGTGATTAACTGTTCGGTTTCTACTTATGTTCTGCATTTTGGGATCTTGGTGCTACCTACATCCTGACAAAAGAGATATGGGGCTTGTGCCACCCCCATCAGTAAGTGCAAGTGCCTTATTGCTGTTGCTGCTGTTGCTGTCAATCACATAACATTGAGGCTCAAATGGCAACATGTCTTGCCCCTGTGTCAGCAAACAAACTATGTGCCTGCAAGCTAGAGTTTCATCCCTAAACAGGGCCAAAATTGTCCAGCCTGCATCCATAACAGATGTTGGAAATGAAAGTCGTGTGCGCCTGGCTCTCCCCTGCTAAAAGTTGCCCATCCCATAGTTTTGGGAAGGCTCTGCACAGACTGTAAGCATTGTGAAGCTGCTACTCACCTGCAGGTGCACATAATGTTGGGGTATCTAGGGTCAGGTGGGTGAGAGTCAGCTTACCTTGCTGTCCCCAATGTGCTGCCAGATCCAAGAGCTCCTTGTCATCCGTCCGCATTCTCGCATACTCCTGCACACTGCAGGCCTCTGCACCACACTCCTCCCTTGCCAGTCGCCGGTTCTCTCGATCGCCACTCAGCAAGATTACCTGCATCTTGTCACCGAGCAGCTGTTTGTACCTGGTTTCGTTACAAAGAAAGTAGCTTGTGCACATTGTTGTCCCTCATTCCATTGCAAACAGAAGCAAGGTATGCCTCGGGATTCCCCTTTTTCCAACCAGGGAAATTGCAGTTTTATCCTCTGATCTTTTGTCATTTTGTGGCAAAGCTCCCTGATGGCATGGCCAGCATCTACAGGTTGGTTAAGGGACAAAGTGTAGGTGCCTTGCCAACTACCAACAGAGGCGTCCCCAACACAGCCCGTGAGCCAACCATACTGGGGCAGCAATCGAGGCACCAGGCGACACCCCTTTGGGAAGGGATACACTGCCCCTTCATACAACGTTCGTTTCATGCCAAATGCTGCAGAGCACACTGGCAGTGAGCGCCACAGAGGGACAGCAGTCCAAACAATTGCCATCCCTGCTCCATGCAATTCGCACTTTGACTGTCACAAAGAGGCCACACACTGGGCATGTCTGTCAGACACAGCCAGGAGACTGGGCTGACCCATGAAAGTGACAAAGACAATTACAAGCGCATGGCACGCCCTGCCATTTGCTGGCATGCCATGTAGGGGCTGGCAGTTTCCACTCTCACCATGACACCACCGCCCTTATGGCTCGATCATTTCTGTCGTTGATTAGCTCTCCATCCTTCTGCTTCACATAAGTGTCCCTGTAGGAACCAAACTCAAAGTTGACTGAATGGACAGCCAGTGCTTTGCTGCCTGCACAATACGTATTTGCATCGGTGCTCCTACAACCTGCATGACATCCTGCGCGACATCCAGACCGGGTTCTTTTCATGGAGCTGCACACAAAGACATCAATACATTGACACTATGTCTCTTTTGAGATTGAACCTCAACCATCCACCATAACAGAAGGCAACTTGCCTGTGATTTTCATTTGCAAACACGTAGAATCGACGCTGTGGATCTGCAGCCAGTGCACGGATTCTGTGGTATGCACTCAAGTTCCTTGACTTTGCCTGCAAGCGACCACAACAACACACTATTGTTTATTGATGCTCTCAAACACATTGAGGACATGGGTGTCCTGTTGAGAAGTTCTGCAAGTCCTTGTAGGCCACCAGCCAGCTAGTGCTGACAGATCATCTGAACTTAGAAGGACACACACAATGACCAGAGTGTAGTTTCTCGAAATGCCTGCAAGGATACACAACATTCAATCCCCGAACATAACTTTGATAATCTGCAGTTAATGCACTACAGGCAGCTCCATTTGATCCATTTTTGAAAATGAACTGCATCTCAATTCACATTTTCAGAACCTCTGTAGTATCCACTGCCAATTGGAATATCCAAGTCAAAAATCACAGCAACATTGAGGTCAGCAAATGCCGGCTGCAGTGCATCATTCACAACCATGCGAGCATGAAATACATGAGACTCCCAGATTGTAGCGCATTTTAGCACACAATCCAATGCGCTGCTATCAGCACTCGAAAAATTCATAACAACTTGTTGTCAGTAGTCATCAACACAAAAGGTCACAGCTATTCTGAATCGCAGTGCGCCTACAGCAAAGCATGCGTACCTCTTGTAGGACGATCGATGGCACAATGACGTCATCAATGGAACTGTGCTCAAGAAAGTCGGTCTGCAAGTAAAGCCGCAGAACAGCACATGTCACATAGGGCAAAATAGAATGCCAACATCCAGAAAGGGAGGGATTGCCAAACCCGCAGGTGATGGATGGGAGGACAAAGGTAAACACTACAAGGCAGAAAGAAGCTCACACACGAACAACTCCATTGACACGCTGCACTCTGTTCATCTTGCAAGCCACAAAACAACAATTGTTCCCTGAAGCTGGTCACAGGCCAGCTTGCTACATCCAATGTGGAGGCCACAGGAGACAACACAAAGCCCTGCTGGTGAAATGACGTGCAGTACTTTTGGCCAACTTTCCACCTAGGTGTGTACCATAGGTCACGGAGGATAGCAAAGGGGGTGCTGAATACAGTGGGCACCCTTAGATAATGCCCCTACGCAATCGTACATGGCCAGCACTGCAAAGCGCGGGGGTTATAGCGGGGCATAGCTCCCATGATGAAACATCCTCATTCACTACCAAAAGATGCAACAACGCAGTGCACGAATTTGCAAAAATGTGATGGTGGCGTCCCTCCAGTTTACTGTGATAGGAGTCCTATTTAGACTGGTACTGAAGGTGTCAAATTTGTTGGGTGGTCAATGTGGCAACGTGGGGGGTGTAGCGATCACCCGAAGTGATGCGGAATGTAGGGCTTATGCAAGATAGTGTGGCGGCCCGCATGGTAGTGCTCCCCCTGCGTTCTTGACACCAGCCCTGATGGTCAACGCTGGGCGGGTGCTATCCTCCGTGATCTATGGTACTATGTCCAAGGGTGAGTTTATCACTTGGGATTTTCAGCAAAGGTACCAAACAGGGGCATGGTTCTGAACACTGGCTTCCCATGTTGTTGGCACATCGCCTGAACAACAGAGAAACTGGAAACCTGTGGAATCAGAGGGCACAAATGAATGAGCAGAACAGGGTCCAGACAATAAACTGTATGTCTGCAGCTGGAGTTCTCAACAATGATCAGCCTTCCATCGTAACAAGCACTCACAGCCTTCAGCACAACATTTGTGTCCACCACCAGATAGTGCCTAGCATCTGCACTCAGTTTTGCATCGGAAGGGCTGCACTGTGGGTCGAGAGGTGTGCCACTCCTGTGCCATCGACAGAATCGTCGCAAACATTATTACAACAGATGGAGAATCAGCAGGACGACATCTGAACTCGATTGGGAATCAAGTTGTAAGGAAAACCGGCAGTGTCAGCAATCATTTTTGTGCAGTAGGAATTGTGAAGTTCTATTGTGAAGAATGGGACAAATCAAACAAATCGTTTCCTTCTTGTGGCCCTGCAATGCCTTTGGTTGAGCCGAACGGCACTGTCTGTCAGCCCTATGTCAATTCGATAAATGCAGACACAATCAATCAGCTCATCACCAGCCATTTCTATCAATTTGCTGAATGTTGATACAAATTTATTGTTTCAGTCACCGCAGCATGTGATTCCACACTTCAGCATGACTCACGATATGTCATCGCGCAAGTAGTGCTCCCTGACCACCTGAAGAAACCGCAACAACCCCAACTTGAACTGGGAGTCGCACTGATGAGGAAGCCACAATTTACAGCAGCGGGAGAACGGCATATCCGCAGGGAGGAAGCAACCAGGCACAATGCATCTGAATCAGATGATTCGACAACGGAAGTTTGGTCAGACTGACAAGGGAAGGATAAGGGAAGGACATTCTCAGCTGCGGCACGGCTGCACGAGCCTTAGCCAGCGATGAGCTGCCCGACACTGCAAATCAGGCGCTACATCTCTCGAACTCAGTTCCAGCTTGCGAACGGCCACAGAATCTCCCATTCGGCGCCATCACGCCGGCTGGGCCTCGGCCCGGCGGACGCCATCGAGACGCTCGTCCGCTTCAAGTAATGCGCCAAGAAGTGATAACGGGGTCGCAACACCCGCGCGACCACTTCGCCAGGCGCTCCGCCGCCGATAGCATCCCACCCAGCAGGCAAAGGGGAGCGGTTTCTCGCTTTTGCGCACGCCGTCAAAACCAATGCTAAATGTTGACTGGTGTCCCTCTGGGCGGGGCGCCTCGATGGAGCCCCCGCGGGCGCGGGGGCCCAGACATCGCCAGGGCCTTGCACTGGCCAGCGCAGGCCTGAGGTCTGGAGCGCGGTCACACCTTCACGACGTTCCCCTGCCGCGTCTTCTTCAGGTACGCGTTCTTCTGCCACATCGCCGAGCCTGCCCCCGAGCGGCTTCGCGGAGGGGGTGCGCTGATGTGGGTACCCGAAAATAGCTGCTAAGCTATGGGTGGCGCCCCTTTGAGTCGCAGCTAAGGGCGTGTTCGCGCAGCTGCATAATGACCACCGTTTCACTGGGTGAGTCACTTATGATTCAGCTGGCGAGGGGCTCACGTCTGACACGCGCGCTGACTGTGTGGGATGGCCCGAGTATGCCACCACCGGTTAGAAAGAGAAAAAAGCAAAAACAAAAAAAAACTGGTTAAGGGCTTGCAATTTTGGTAATATAGCAAGCTGGCCATGAAAGTTGAGAGGAATTATGCCTCAAGGGGCGCTTGGTGACGACTGAGGGACACCCTACGCTGCAAGAGTATTTCAGTGAAAGCTGCCTCACCGGTATTGACCGCGGCTCTCGATATCTGGTGGGGCTATGTGTCCTGAATAAGGATACCGCCCAGTTTGGGCGTGTGTCCAGCCTCAAAGCCAAATGCGCAAGGCTACGAGGTTACTGGCCTGAAAAAGGCTAGAGAAGAACCATGCATGACCGAAAGTTTGGGCCCACACCCGATGGCTCTTTCCAGGGTGGATTACCCCATACTAAGGTTGCATGTGTTCACTTATTCATCAGTCACCCGCAGCTGCAATATTGCTGTGGAGAAAACACACGTGCTAGCTGTGCTGCTGGCCGTTTCATCACATCACTTTGGTCCAGATTCAATCCCATATGCTGATGTCCCTTTCCAGCTATGGGTAGGATCTGAACTAACGGTCCTAGAACTGTGTTCTGGACCGTATTTTTTGGTCATTTGGGCTCAAAAAACTTGGGAAGTGTCTTGCCTCAACATGGGGCTGCGCTGGTGTGTTGCCCAGCCTGTCTGTTCTTTGATTGTCCCAAATGCTGATTTTGTCGCTGAATAAGTGACAGCTCTGAGTGTCGCTGAAAAAGTGACAGGAGCAGAGAAACTGTAAAAATGTCGCTGAACAAGTGACAAAGGTGTGAAAACTCCTGAACAAGGAGCCTTGGACCGGTCAGAGTGCCCATGGTTGGCCTGGCCGTGTATAAGAGTGTATCCCGTTGGTTGGCATCCTTTCCCAGCCATAGGGCGGCACAGAAGTGCATTTGTGGGGCTGTGCCCCTAGTCGACTGTTTTTCAGGCATGCGCCTCAAGGAACATGCCGGAATGTCTCTTTCCCCGGCATGGCACTGAGCTGATGTTTCTTTCCAGCTCATGCATCCTTTTCGCGTGTATGACCTAATGAAAAGTGTGCTTGCCACTGGAGAAGTGGCTGAAGTTTATTTGCCACTGCAAAAGTGGCACTGTCATTGGAAGAGGACAGCTTTGTTTGCTGAATATCACTGAATAAGTGGTAGAAACTGGCTGCCACTGAAAAAGTGGTACAGACAATGAGATTGGATACTTTTGGTTGATGCTTACCGCTGCAAAAGTGGTAGTGCGCAGCTGCCGCTGTAAAAGTGGCGCTGCCCTGGAAATTGGAATGATATGGTTGTTGTTCACAGCTGAAAAAGTGGGTTTGCTCCTCTATAAGGAGCTGTGAGATTATGCAGAACTATAGAATCAGTTTCTGAACAAGAAATTGAAGTTCAGAATGTGGTTAAGGGAAGTTCCCCATGTTCAACATGCTGAAGAAGCATGTTTTGTTCCGGATTGCCACCGGTGCACGACTGAATCCCTGCAAAAGGGATGTGTGCAATCATCAAACAGCTCCTGAAAAAGGAGCTGTGGGATTGTGGGAAGGTGTAGGGCAGTTTCTGGAGAAGAAACTGCATTTTCTGAGCTGATTTTGAGAATAGTTTGAGGCAAGACATGCTAAAAAAGCATATATTGCATTTGTTTGGGAGTGGTGAATGTTTGGTCCCTGAAAAAGGGACTTACACACCACCAAACAGCTCCTGAAGAAGGAGCTGAAAAGTCCCGTTTGTGGGGTACTTGGGTACAGTACTGAATAAGTATTATATCTTGGAGTGGTTACATTTTAATTTGGCGGACAGTACTTAGGGTGTGTGGGGAGTCTGGCCGGTGATTCTGGCCATGGCCCTCCGACCCTCCGCCACCGCGTGGGCAGCGGCCTGACAGAAGCCCTTCGAGGAGTGGGGCCCCGATGAGTGGCTCCCTCTCTCGGGGGCCTGCCAGTACCCTGCCTTACGCAGAGTGGAGTCGACCATGCCGGTCATCCAAGGGGGGCGGCCATACCAGGAGACGGTTGTACGTCTCCTGACCCCCCTCGGTGTGCCGGCGGGCCGTACGGCGGGCCCGGGGCCGACGAGTCGGGCGGCACCGACTTCGCGTGGAGGCGCGCCCCCGAGGACGCGCCGAGGAGCTCCCCTACCGCTCGGAGGAGATGCGCAGGCCAGGCGGAGGGCGCGGCACGTGGCAGAGAGAGGTGCGTGCGAGGTGCGAGCGGCAGCGAATGCCGCACTGTGCCATCCGGGCAGTGAAAGCGGCGGGGGAGTGGCGGAGCTGGAGGCCGCTCGCCGAGTGTCGCCGCCATGAAGAGCCAGCACCAAAGTTCGCACTCAAAAGTGTGTGGATCCACACCGCGGGGAGGCGGGCGGGCGGTCGGCACACGCCGGGTGTCACAAGGGCGACTCACCGGAGAGCATCCCCAGAGGCCGGTGAGCCGGGGCGTCTCGACGCATGAACGGTGTTGGAATGGATGGTGACGGGAGCACGGGTATTGGCTCGATTGTGGCATGCGTGGAGCTGGAGTGTGAAGCCGCCATTGCAGGGGAAGAGGATGCGCTGATGGAGGAGCGGCGAGGAAATGTGTCGGGCAGCAAGATGGATGAGGACGAGGGCGGTGGGATGGACAGCGCCAAGGAGGCCGATGCCACCAGCGCGATCGGCGAGGAATGGGAGGAGGTGGCGGGGCCCTCTGTGAAGGAGGAGCCCGTGGAGTTCTGAGCCGGCGCGGCGGCCGGTGAACGAGCGGCGAGCGGGGAGAGGCGCGGGCGCAGCGGGTAGGAGCCGGGGTGCACCTCGGGGGGGGGAGGCGCAGTCAGGTTGCGCGGAATTGTCACGAGGGCGGGGGGAAGGTTGTAGAGGTGGCCATTCAAGGGTGCCATCCGGTCCGTTAAATCCGGTTCGTTAATTTTTATCAGCTGTCCGTTAAATTTCGTTAAAGAAAAAGGGAGAAAAATTCAGAAAAAACGAAAAAAATCCAAAAAAATCAAAAAAACCCAAAAAATCACAACAACTGCGGCTAGTTGAAAATCTAGTATGCATAGGTTGAAATAAAATACAAACATACTCTCTAATAGCGAATTCCATAAACTATAAGTATGACTAAAACCCAAAAATCCCCAAAAAATCCAAAAATCCGCTAATTTTTGGTTAACTTTTGTCTTTTTTCGTTATTTTCCGTTAATTAATGGAAAATTAACGGAAATTAACCTCTGTCAGCTATTAACGGATCTGGGTGGCCACCTCTAAAAGGTTGACGTGCCTGATAAAGTACTATGGACGTCGGACAGCCACACCGAGGGGGCCAGTGTCCGTTCGAGGGGTTGAAGTGAGTGGTCATGAATGGATCTGGGTGGCCGTGAGTGGACTGCCATAAAAGGAAATGTGGTTGGTGGCGGCGGACTGTGCGCTCTCGCGATTTTGCTTGCACAGTGTGTGGGATCCGGAGACCGAACACGGGGTGGTGTGTAAGCCCCGACGAGGGCTTTCCGGCGTGATCTAATACGGGAGCTTGGAAGCTCCCTCGGGCACACGGTCGGACGAAATGGGGAGTCAACCGGAACCCCGGGGCATGACATTAAAAGGCTTTGATTATACATCAGTTAAATTGTCCGTTTGATTGTCCTTTGCACCCGAGTGTTCCACAACTCAACCCTTAGGTTGCTATTAATTAAATGTTCCCATTTACTACATCTACAAAGCAACCGTATTGTTGCGGCCCCGTCGGCAGCCGCTGGTTTCCGGAGGCGTTGGGGTCGCCCTGCCCTGCAGCTCGGCTGTTGGAGGTCAGCCGGCCCTCTCCACCTTGGACGGTGGGCGTATCCGGGGCAGTCGCTCCTGTGGTCGCGCGGTGGGCCCAATGCTCAACGGGGATCGATCCCCGGAGTCTGCTGTCAGCGAGAGGTGGCGGCGCAGCGGTGTGGTGGTTCGCTGGCTCGCGGGAGGCCAGAGAGTGGACCAAAGATGTTACAACGATTCACTGCATGCGCGCGCACATATCGCATGCGCGATGCCCGATCGCGGGTCCATCGCGGTCACATCATGACAAGACAAGACAAATGCGCGTCCAGGCACATTGTCACCGTCCACCATTCACCTAAATCAGCTCCACATAATCCCCGATGCTTCCATCTACCGGTCCGAATCCCATGCTAAAGTATTGCAACTTCAACTGGCCATAACTTCGCCGTTTCTACACGGAATTGGACGTTTCAAGTCGCTATTGGCATCAGGAGCTCCTGAATAAGCTGATTTTGCCGTATTTGCACTTTTTTGACCAACCGCCGCTTCAGAAATGTCAATTTTAGCCTAACCCCAAGCAGCCACGTCACAATACTCCCCCCTTGGGGTAGCTTTCGCCCCCGAAAGCACACTATCCCATACTAGTGTCTTCCTCGGGCTTATCCCTCTTGATCATTTTCTGAAGTTCATGTGCATAGGTGAAATTTCCAGCAGGTATCCAGGAGGCATCGTCAATACTCCACCCTGTCCATAACACTAAAAACTCCTTATGCCTCCTGCCACTGGGTCCTGCCCATCTCCATCGCAGCAGCTTCTCAACTTCATACGGTTCATCAGCCTCTGGCTCGATCTCGGCGTCATCTGACTCCTGTGGGGTGGACCATCTAGACGATCTGAATGGTCGAAGCAAACTGGTGTGAAAGACATTATGTATCCTCCACCCTTCTGGTAGCTTCAATTCGTAGGCCACTGATCCCACCTGACGGACCACAGCAAATGGTCCTACGAACCGTCGCTTCAATTTGCGTACAGATGCATTTTTCAACTGTAGATGCTCTGTACTGAGTAGCACCTGTTCCCCACTGTGAAACCT